>JAGWEN010001057.1:0-42285 GCA_018703685.1 Orius laevigatus
AAAATTAAAACAAACACTTTTTTTCTTAAGTACAAACAAAAAAGACTAAAATAATACTAAAGATTGGATCCGTTCATAAAATACTTTTGAAATTTTCGACTAAAAACTAATACTTCAGATTACATGCATTTTACGAAATTTGAGTATGGAAACCAAAAAGTTTTTTTGTCCGATCCATAGAAATCAAAGCTTTCAACACTTTCCGGACAAAAGTCTTATATAAAAGACAGCGCCTTATATGTAAGACAGCGCCTTATATGTAAGACAGCGCCTTATATGTAAGACAGCGCCTTATATATAAGACAGCGCCTTATATGTAAGACAGCGCCTTATATGTAAGACAGCGCCTTATATGTAAGACAGAATTGCTTTTGAATCTTTTCCAATCATAGGAGGACCCTTTGCTGGCTAAATCATAAAATACTGTCGCAGTATGTCCTCCTTAAACCTAAAATTGATATGGATTACCATACTGGAAGTGGAAAACTTAAAAATTTTAATCTAATTAAACCTTAAAAATTTAATCTAACTCAATTGTCATGCTAGTTAAAAAGGCTGCGCCGTAAAGGGTGATTTTTACTGGGGACAGCTTTATTTTATAAGTTATTTTTAAAATTTACAATCTAGTCTATCACACGCATCAGGCGACAGCTTCAGGGCCCACGTTTGAACTAATTCTATGTCCAAATATCACAATACATAATACAAAAACAATCGTTTTTCAAGAACTAATAAGGAGCTTTCAATGAGAACCTTTAGACGGCAATAACCGGGGGGAGAAAATTAAGTTTTAGGTGAACAAAACGATTGTTTTACATGGGAGTAGTGTAATTTAGCGATAAAATGCTTGCTTGTTTGGGTAAAAAAATGTCAAAAAGTAGTATCACAGAATAGGAAGGGATTCCAAAAGGGGATGATGAGGCTGCGACATTTTCCTGTCGGGAAAGTTTGGAATCTAGGCTTAAAAATCTAAAAACTAAAGATGTTAGGAGAGTTTCTATCCTCTCACTGTAAAAGTTTTTTGTTTTTTCGTTATTAGAAGAGCCTTTTTTCGTAGGAAAAGAGGCCATGGACGTTCCCTTCTGATTGGGCAGAATGGGTTCTTCTTTCGAACTTGAGATCGCCAGAATACATCATTTTCCTGAAATTGAAATCAAAAAATTTAAATTTGCAAGTCTCGAAAAAAATGTTTTTATATACCGAAATCGACTTCGGATTCTTGTTTTTCATCCTAAAAATGGTCTAAAACCACATTTTGGATGAAATCAAAAAATGAAAATTTTTTGGCTCAAAAAGTGAAGAAGGGTCCCCCCTTTGGTGAGGTGGAAAAAAATATTTTTAAATCCTAAAATCGACTTCAGATTCTTGTTTTTCACCCTAAAATTGGTCAAAAACCACATTTTGGATGAAATCAAAAAATGAAAATTTTTTGGTCCAAAAAGTGAAAAAGGGTCCCCCCTTTGGTGAGGTCGAAAAAAATATTTTTTAATCCCAAAAACGACTTCAGATTCTTGTTTTTCACCCCTAAAAATGGTCAAAAACCACATTTTGGGTGAAATCAAAAAATGAAAATTTTCAGGTCCAAAAAGTGAAGAAGGGTCCCCCCTTTGGTGAGGTCGAAAAAAATATTTTTAAATCCCAAAAACGACTTCAGATTCTTGTTTTTCACCCCTAAAATGGTCAAAAACCACATTTTGGATGAAATCAAAAAATGAAAATTTTTTGGGTCAAAAAGTGAAGAAGGGTCCCCCCTTTGGTGAGGTCGAAAAAAATGTTTTTAAATCCCAAAAACGACTTCAGATTCTTGTTTTTCACCCTAAAAATGGTCAAAAACCACATTTTGGATGAAATCAAAAAATGAAAATTTTCTGGTCAAAAAGTGAAGAAGGGTCCCCCCTTTGGTGAGGTCGAAAAAAAATATTTTTATATCCCAAAAACGACTTCAGATTCTTGTTTTTCACCCTAAAAATGGTCAAAAACCACATTTTGGATGAAATCAAAAAATGAAAATTTTCAGGTCAAAAAGTGAAGAAGGGTCCCCCCCTTTGGTGAGGTCGAAAAAAATATTTTTATATCCCAAAAACGACTTCAGATTCTTGTTTTCACCCTAAAAATGGTCAAAAACCACATTTTGGATGAAATCAAAAAATAAAAATTTTCAGGTCGAAAAAGTGAAGAAGGGTCCCCCCTTTGGTGAGGTCGAAAAAAATATTTTTATATCCCAAAAACGACTTCAGATTCTTGTTTTTCACCCTAAAAATGGTCAAAAACCACATTTTGGATGAAATCAAAAAATGAAAATTTTCAGGTCGAAAAAGTGAAGAAGGGTCCCCCCTTTGGTGAGGTCGAAAAAAATATTTTTATATCCCAAAAACGACTTCAGATTCTTGTTTTTCACCCTAAAAATGGTCAAAAACCACATTTTGGATGAAATCAAAAAATGAAAATTTTCAGGTCAAAAAGTGAAGAAGGGTCCCCCCTTTGGTGAGGTCGAAAAAAATGTTTTTATATCCCAAAAACGACTTCAGATTCTTGTTTTTCACCCTAAAAATGGTCAAAAACCACATTTTGGATGAAATCAAAAAATGAAAATTTTCAGGTCCAAAAAGTGAAGAAGGGTCCCCCCTTTGGTGAGGTCGAAAAAAATGTTTTTATATCCCAAAACCGACTTCAGATTCTTGTTTTTCACCCTAAAAATGGTCAAAAACCACATTTTGGGTGAAATCAAAAAATGAAAATTTTCAGGTCTAAAAAGTGAAGAAGGGTCCCCCCTTTGGTGAGGTCGAAAAAAATATTTTTATATCCCAAAAACGACTTCAGATTCTTGTTTTTCACCCTAAAAATGGTCAAAAACCACATTTTGGATGAAATCAAAAAATGAAAATTTTCAGGTCAAAAAGTGAAGAAGGGTCCCCCCTTTGGTGAGGTCGAAAAAAATATTTTTATATCCCAAAAACGACTTCAGATTCTTGTTTTTCACCCTAAAAATGGTCAAAAACCACATTTTGGTAGAAATCAAAAAATGAAAATTTTCAGGTCCAAAAAGTGAAGAAGGGTCCCCCCTTTGGTGAGGTCGAAAAAAATATTTTTATATCCCAAAAACGACTTCAGATTCTTGTTTTTCACCCTAAAAATGGTCAAAAACCACATTTTGGATGAAATCAAAAAATGAAAATTTTCAGGTCAAAAAGTGAAGAAGGGTCCCCCCTTTGGTGAGGTCGAAAAAAATATTTTTATATCCCAAAAACGACTTCAGATTCTTGTTTTTCACCCTAAAAATGGTCAAAAACCACATTTTGGATGAAATCAAAAAATGAAAATTTTCAGGTCAAAAAGTGAAGAAGGGTCCCCCCTTTGGTGAGGTCGAAAAAAATATTTTTATATCCCAAAAACGACTTCAGATTCTTGTTTTTCACCCTAAAAATGGTCAAAAACCACATTTTGGATGAAATAAAAAAAATGAAAATTTTCAGGTCGAAAAAGTGAAGAAGGGTCCCTCCTTTGGTAAGGTGGAAAAAAATATTTTTAATCCTAAAAACGACTTCAGATTCTTGTTTTTCACCCTAAAAATGGTCAAAAACCACATTTTGGATGAAATCAAAAAATGAAAATTTTCAGGTCAAAAAGTGAAGAAGGGTCCCCCCTTTGGTGAGGTCGAAAAAAATATTTTTAAATCCCAAAAACGACTTCAGATTCTTGTTTTTCACCCTAAAAATGGTCAAAAACCACATTTTGGATGAAATCAAAAAATGAAAATTTTCAGGTCAAAAAGGTGAAGAAGGGTCCCCCCTTTGGTGAGGTCGAAAAAAAATATTTTTAATCCCAAAAACGACTTCAGATTCTTGTTTTTCACCCTAAAAATGGTCAAAAACCACATTTTGGATGAAATCAAAAAATGAAAATTTTTTGGCTCAAAAAGTGAAGAAGGGTCCCCCCTTTGGTGAGGTCGAAAAAAAATATTTTTAAATCCCAAAAACGACTTCAGATTCTTGTTTTTCACCCTAAAAATGGTCCAAAACCACATTTTGGATGAAATCAAAAAATGAAAATTTTTACACGGTTTCCTGTATAAGTTATACCTGAGAGCAGAAAGAGATCTAGAGCCGATGTCTTGGCAGCCGTGACGTAGACCGCATTGAATGTAAGGAAGGAACCGCAAAACAGAACCGCGGTCAACAATTGAACCACTCACACCTTGAGCGACTTTCACTTTATCCATTTCACTAAAAAAATTTCCATTAAGGACACCAAAAGCAGAAAAACAATTCACCTATGGTAGTATCTGTCCATAGCACTTCCTTTCGCATCTTTCCTATCCATGGCTTCCAAACTGCCCATACCGCGGTACTTTTTAAGTCGGACACCATCGGAGAAAAAATAATCTCCAGGAGCTTCAGAAGTTCCGGCGAGAAGCGAGCCCATCATGACTGGAGAAAACGGGATTGAAAATGTTGAAAAATTGCCTTCGAATACCTGTAGAGGCGCCTAAAGATAAAGCTTTGGTTATGTGGCCGATGGATTGGATGCCACCGTCCGCGATTACTGGAACTCCGAATCTTCGCGCGTATTCTGCGACTTTGTAGACTGCGGTCCCTTGCGGCCGACCGACAGCCATCACTTCTTGCGTGATGCAAATCGATCCGCTGCCCATTCCGACACGAAGTCCGTCTATTCCGACGTCGATCAGATTTTTCGCTTGGGCGGCTGTCACGACTGAAAAGCAACATCACGAAATGAAAGTTTTTGAAGGAAAATTTCGCTAAAAGGGGTCTCTTTTTGTCGAAAAGGTTCAAAATGAGGATGAAGAGGGTCTTTTCTTGTCAAAAAAGGGTGAAAATGAGGGTGAAAAGGGTCAAAATCAGGTTGCAAAGGGTCTTTTCTTAGCAAAAACAGTTCAAAATCAGGATTAATAGCGCCTCTTCTCGTCAAAAATGGTCAAAATCAGACCAAAAAGGGTCTTTTCTTGTCAATAAGGGTCAAAATCAGACCGAAAAGGGTACTTTCTTGTCAATAAAGGGTCAAAATAAGGATGCAAAGGGTATTTTCTTGTCAAAATCTGGACGAAAAGGGTCGTTTCTTGTCGAAAAAGGGTCAAAATAAGGATGCAAAGGGTATTTTCTTGTCAAAATCTGGACGAAAAGGGTCTTTTCTTTTCGAAAAAGGGTCAAAATGAGGATGAAAAGGGTTTTTTCTTGTCAAAAAGGGTCAAATGGGGATGAAAAGGGTCTTTACTTGTCAAAAAGGGTAAAAATCAGGTTGCAAGGGTCTTTTCTTAGCAAAAACAGTTCAAAATCAGGATTAAAAGCGTCTTTTATCATCAAAAATGGTCAAAGACAGACCAAAAAGGGTCTTTTCTTGTCAATAAGGGTCGAAATCAGACCAATAAGGATCAAAATCAGACCGAAAAGGGTCATTTATCGTCAAAAAAGGGTGAAAATGAGGATAAAAAGGGTCTTTAATTGTCAAAAAGGGTCAAAATAAGGTTGCAAAGGGTCTTTTCTTAGCAAAAACAGTTCAAAATGGGGATTAAAAGCGTCTTTTCTCGTCAAAAATGGTCAAAATCAAACAGAAAAGGAGGGTCTTTTCTTGTCAATAAGGGTCAAAATCAGGATGAAAAGGGTCTTTTCTTGTCAAAAAAGGGTCAAAATGAGGATGAAAAGGGTCTTTTCATGTCAATATGAGGATGAAAAAAGTCTTTTCATGTCAATATGAGGATGAAAGGTCTTTTTTTTTTTGTCAAAAAAGGGTCAAAATTAGGTTGAAGAGGGTCTTTTCTGGTCAATAAGGGTCAAAATTAGGTTGAAAAGGGTCTTTTCTGGTCAAAAAGGGTCAAAATGAGGATGAAAAGGGTAGTTTCTTGTCAAAAAGGGTCAAAATCAGGATGAAAAGGGTCTTTTCTTGTCAAAAAGGGTTAAAATGAGGATGAAAAGGGTCTTTTTTGGTCAAAAAAGAGTCAAAATTAGGTTAAAAAGGGGTTTTCTTGTCAAAAAGGGTCAAAATAAGGATAAAAAGGGCCTTTTCTCATAAAAAAAAAGGGTCAAATTCTGGCTGTGAACGGTCTTTTTTGTCGAAAAGTATACAAAATCTCTCCAAAATGCCTCTTTTCTCTTCACATGTATCAAAATCCGGCTAAGAAGGATCTTTCCCCGTCAAAAATAGTTCAAAATATATACAGAAATGTGTAAAAAGGTCGCCAACCTAAAAAAGATGCTAACTCACCATTTCCGCCGATAACTTGCAGTTTTGGGTAGTTTGCTTTGATATATTTGATCATTTCAATCTGATAAATGGAATTCCCTTGAGAAGAATCCTGGAAAAAAGGCAGTTATAAGTAAAATTATGTTTTTGTCAAGCAAAACGTAAAGAAAAGCAATAAAAGTTTGATTAAATGATGATGCTTACTAGGACAATAACGTCCACACCTGCTGCGGAAAGAACTTTAAGCCTTTCTTTATCTTCGTCCCTCGTCCCAATGGCGGCTCCGACCAAAAGCTGCTTGTTTTCATCCTTGGAAGCATTCGGATAGTCCCTCGACTTCTTCAAATCGGTCCTAGCAATGAGGGCGACCAGTTCTCCAGCATCATTCACTATCGGTAACTTCCCTTTTTTAGATTTCTCCAAAATACGGTTCGCCTCCTCCAACGTCACTCCAGCTTCCGCAGAAACGATTTTATCCAAAGGTGTCATAACCTTAAAAAATTGTGAAAATAACGAATGAGAAAGGGTCTTTTTTTCCAAAAAAAGGGTCTAAATTAGGTTGAAAAGGGTCTTTTCTGGTCAAAATGAAGATGAAGAGGGTAGTTTCTTGTCAAAAAGGGTCAAAACCAGGATGAATAGGGTCTTTTCTTGTCAAAAAGGGTCATAATGAGGATAAAAAGGGCCTTTTCTTACAGAAAAGGGTCAAATTCTGGCTGTTATCTCTTACCGATTCCAGGAGCGATTTCTTATTTTCGACATCGTCTAAAAAATCGATATCTCTGGAAGTGACGATACCGCATAATTTTCCGCCCAACTTTCCATTTTCTGTGATCGGTATGCCGCAGAATCCGTGTTCCTTTTTCACACGAAAAACGTCATCGACCTGAATAAAAATCAATTAAAAAAAAGCGTTTGGGGGCATAAAACTGACCAAATGTTTGGGCGAGAGAACTACTGGATCTCGAATAAAACCGTGTTTGTACTTTTTTACTTTATTTACTTCATTCGCTTGATATTCAGGGGTGCAGTTATGATGGATTATTCCGATACCTCCACAAAGCTGAAAAATAGTCACATTATAACAAAAAAATAAACATAATTCTAATGAAAACCACAAGTACTCCAAACCTTTGAGGAGGAGGAGATGGGAGGGTGATGGGGGAGTAAGGGGAAGTGATGGGAGGGTGGAGGGTGAGTGAGAGTAGGGGATAGTAGGGATGGAGAGTGAGAGCAGGGGAGATGGGAGGTGAGGAGGGTGATGTGGGGGAGTAAGGGAAGTGATGGGAGGGTGGAGAAGTGATGAAGAGCAAGGGGAAGTGATGGGAGATGAGGAGGAGATGGGAGGGTGAGGTGATGGGGGAGTAAGGGAAGTGATGGGAGGGTGGGAGAAGGGGATAAGAGCAGGGGAGTGATGGGAGAGTTGAGAGGGATGGGAGGGTGAGGTGATGGGGGAGTAGAGGGAAGTGATGGGAGGGTGGAGAAGGTGATGAAGAGCAAGGGGAAGTGATGGGAGAGTTGAGGAGGGATGGGATGGAGGGATGGGGTAGGGAAGTGATGAGGGTGGAGAAGGTAGAAGCAAGGGGAAGTGATGGGAGAGTTGAGGAGGAGATGGGAGGGTGAGGAGGTGATGGGGGAGTAAGGGAAGTGATGGGAGGGTGGAGAATGTGATGAAGAGCAAGGGGAAGTGATGGGAGAGTTGAGGAGGAGATGGGAGGGTGAGGAGGTGATGGGGGAATAAGGGAAGTGATGGGAGGGTGGAGAAGGTGATGAAGAGCAAGGGGAAGTGATGGGAGAGTTGAGGAGGAGATGGGAGGGTGAGGAGGTGATGGGGGAGTAAGGGAAGTGATGGGAGGGTGGAGAAGGTGATGAAGAGCAAGGGGAAGTGATGGGAGAGTTGAGGAGGAGATGGGAGGGTGAGGAGGTGATGGGGGAGTAAGGGAAGTGATGGGAGGTTGGAGAATGTGATGAAGAGCAAGGGGAAGTGATGGGAGAGTTGAGGAGGAGATGGGAGGGTGAGGAGGTGATGGGGGAGTAAGGGAAGTGATGGGAGGGTGGAGAATGTGATGAAGAGCAAGGGGAAGTGATAGGAGAGTTGAGGAGGAGATGGGAGGGTGAGGAGGTGATGGGGGAGTAAGGGAAGTGATGGGAGGGTGGATGATATTTATAAGCCACAAGTACACCAAACTAAGATATTTAAAAATAGTGAATTAACTCACTGCCATCGCTATTGCCATTTCAGATTCGGTGACGGTATCCATAGGAGATGAAACTAAAGGAGCTTGCAGAGTTATTTGTTTTGTTAAAGCTGATGTCAAATCCTATTTAAACAGAAAAATGAACAAATAAAAATGCATAAATATGATTAACTGACCACTTCGTCGGCCGAAAAGTCGATGAATCCTGGGAGTAAGATAAAATCACTGCAGACAAAATCATGAAACAATTAGTTAACAGTTCACTGTAGGTGAGAACGGATTTTAAAAAAGGGGGAAGAAATAGGAGGGTGGAGGAATAGAATGGAGGGGGGTGGAGAGGGAGGAGGAGATGGGAGGGTGAGGAGGTGATGGGGGAGTAAGGGGAAGTGATGGGAGGGCAGTGGGAAGCGATGGGAGGGTAAGGAGGTGATGGGGGAGTAAGGGGAAGTGATGGGAGGGTGGAGGGGGATAGGAGAGTGGAGGATGAGATGGGAGAGTGAGGAGGTGATGGGGGAGTAGGGGGAAGTGATGGGAGGGTGGAGGGGGTTGGGGGAGTGGAGGAGATGGGAGCGAAGAGATGGGAGGGAAGAGATGGGAGGGTGGTGGTGGTGAGGGGGGAAGTGATGCGAGAGTGGAGGAGATGGGATGGTGGTGGTGGTGAGGGGGGAAGTGATGGGAGGGTGGAGGAGGATATGAGAGTGAAGTGGGAACTGTTGGGAGGGTGGAGGAGGAGATGGGAGGGTATGGGAAGTGATGGGAGATTGGAGGGGGGATAGGAGAGTGTAGGTGGAGATGGGAGGGTGGAGGAGGTGATGGGGGAGTAGGGGGGGTGTGATGGGATGTTGGAGGAGATGGGAGGGTAGTGGGAAGTGATGGGAGGGTAGTGGGAAGTGATGGGAGGGTGGAGGAGGTGATGGGAGGGTAATGGGAAGTGATGGGAGGGTAATGGGAAGTGATGGGAGGGTGGAGGAGGAGATGGGTGGGTGGAGGGGGAGATGGGAGGGTAATGGGAAGTGATGGGAGATTGGAGGAGGAGATGGGAGGGTAATGGGAAATTGGAGGGGGGATAGGAGAGTGGAGGTGGTGATGGGCGGTTGGAGGAGGTGATGGGGTAGTAGGGGGTGTGATGGGATGGTGGAGGAGGAGATGCGAAGGTAGTGGGAAGTAATGGGATGGTGGAGGGGGATATGAGAGTGGTGGAGGAGATGGGAGGGTGGTTGTGGCGATGGTTGAAGTGATGGGAGGGTGGAGGAGGAGATAGGAGGGTAGTGGGAAGTGATGGGATGGTGGACTAGGAGATAGGAGAGTGGAGGAGGTGATGTGGAGTAGGGGGAAGTGATGGGTGGGTGGAATGTTGAAGAATGTTGGGGGCAGCCATAAGCAGCAATTTTAATCCGAACTTCACCAAATTTACATCCTAGTTAGGAGAGACACTCAACGAATGAGCGAATCCGAGCATCATTTGGTGTTTTCGCTTTACAAATACCACCTTGCTCGTCGCCAATATCAAGAAAACACAAAAATTATCATATCTTTTCAATCAATGCCATTGGGTTCCTTTTACAGAAACTTTTCAAAAGGTCCCTTTGTTAATGGAGTGAAGATATTATCAAGGTATATCTCAGGTAGGAGGGGGCTTTTAAAAAAGGAGACGGATGAGTCTATTCCAAGCATAAGAAATAGAGGAAGAAGCCCTTTAAGTTGAGAACTGCTTAGTTATGTAACAAAGCTAAACCCCAAGATAAGTCGTTAAAGCCTTTTCGGTCACAGAAGCTAAAACTCGTTTACCTTTCTTGTGGGACAAAAAAGAGTTACATAACGTAAACCTTTGTCTTGAGGATGGTGGAATGAAGAAATGGGAAGTGAAAATTTTGAGAATTTTTGATGGAAAATAGGAGTTTTTGTTTAGAATGATGGATTTTCTTTGGGGGGGAAAACGTTACTTGTAAGTTAGGCCGTCGCCGTTTGAGAAAAGCTGGGCTCCAGTGAGGCCGTCGTCGGGGACGTAGCCGGTACCGCCACAAATGAGATGCTCGGCCATTTTTCGATGAGATTTCGATGAACTTTTTATTGTTGAAGGAGATGAAATGTGAGAAACGTTGGTTTGTGTACAGATGAGCCGGGAGGTTGAGTAAACAGTGAGAGAGGTCCTAACCTTCCTTCGAACACGTGGGTTGTCAGATTGAAAGTCTCGCGTCGAAATCCGGGAATCTCACCCCACCATCAACCCTTCCCCACCACAGGATCGTCTCCCTCTTTTCAAACCTGACCTCCAATATTTAAAAATCAAATATCAATTTTCAAATGTGCCTTGTAGAGTCCAATTTGGGGGTTTGGGACAGCAAAAGTGAGTTTTAGATAGAAAATTGGATTTTGTATACAGTCCAACTTGGGGAGATGTGGGGGTGTGGGAGATGATGGGTGAGTGGGAGAAGTGATGGGAGGGTAGAGGAGGTGATGGAAGAGTGGGGGAAGTGATAGGAGAGTGGAGGATGTGATGGGAGGGTGAGGAGGTGATGGGTTAGTGGGGGAAGTGATGGTAGGGTGAGGTGTGATGAGGGGTAGAGAAGGGTGAGTGGGGGAAGTGATGGGAGGGTGAGGAGGTGATGGGTGAGTGGGAGAAGTGATGGGAGGGTAGAGGAGGTGATGGAAGAGTGGGGGAAGTGATAGGAGAGTGGAGGATGTGACGGGGGAGTGATGGGAGGGTGAGGAGGTGATAGTTGGAAGTGATGGGAGGGTGGAGGAGGTGATGGATTAGTGGGGGAAGTGATGTTAGGGTGAGGTGGTGATGAGGGGTAGAGAAGGGTGAGTGGGGGAAGTGATGGGAGGGTGAGGAGGTGATGGGTGAGTGGGAGAAGTGATGGGAGGGTAGAGGAGGTGATGGAAGAGTGGGGAAAGTGATAGGAGAGTGGAGGATGTGACGGGGAAGTGATGGGAGGGTGAGGAGGTGATAGTTGGAAGTGATGGGAGGTGTAGGAGGTGATGGGTTAGTGGGGGAAGTGATGTTAGGGTGAGGTGGTGATGAGGGGTAGAGAAGGGTGAGTGGGAGAAGTGATGGGAGGGTGACTAGGTGATGTGTGAGTGAGGAGGTGATGGGAGGGTAGGGGGAAGTGATGGGTGAGTTAGGAGGTGTTGGGAGGGTAGTGGGAAGTGATGGGAGGGTGGATAGGAGAGTGGAGGAAGTGATGGAGGGTGAGGAGGTGATAGTGGGGAAATGATGGGAGGGTGAGGAGGTGATGGAAGAGTGGGGGGAAGTGATGGGAGGGTGAGGAGGTGATGGGGGAAGAGATGGGTGAGTAGGGGAAGTGATAGGAGGGTTGAGGATGTGACTGGTGAGTGGGGGGAAGTGGTGGGAGGGTGAGGAGGTGATGTGGGGAAGAGATGGGTGAGTGGGATTAGTGATGAGAGGGTAGAGGAGGTGATAGAAGAGTGGGGGAAGTGATGGGAGGGTGAGGAGTTGATGGAAGAGTGGGGGGAAGTGATGGGAGGGTGAGGAGGGGACGGGGGAGTAAGGGAAAGTGGGGGATGTGATGGGAGGAGGGGACGGGGGGAGTAAGGGAAAGTGATGGGTGAGTGGGAGAAGTGATGGGAGGGTAGAGGAGGTGATGGAAGAGTGGGGGAAGAGATAGGAGAGTGGAGGATGTGAAGGGGAAGCGATGGGAGGGTGAGGAGGTGATAGTTGGAAGTGATGGGAGGGTGGAGGAGGTGATGGGTTAGTGGGGGAAGTGATGTTAGGGTGAAGTGGTGATGAGGGGTAGAGAAGGGTAAGTGGGGGACTAGGTGATGTGTGAGTGAGGAGGTGATGGGTGGGTAGGGGGAATTGATGGGTGGGTTAGGAGGTGTTGGGAGGGTAGTGGGAAGTGATGGGAGGGTGGATAGGAGAGTGGAGGAAGTGATGGAGGGTGAGGAGGTGATAGTGGGGAAGTGATGGGAGGGTGATGAGGTGATGGAAGAGTGGGGGAAGTGATGGAAGAGTGGAGGGAAGTGATGGGAGGGTAGAGGAGGTAATGGAAGAGTGGGGGAAGTGATGGGAGGGTGGAGGAGTTGACTGGTGAGTGGGGGGAAGTGGTGGGAGGGTGAGGAGGTGATGGGGGAAGAGATGGGTGAGTGGGATTAGTGATGAGAGGGTAAAGGAGGTGATAGAAGAGTGGGGGAAGTGATGGGAGGGTGAGGAGTTGATGGAAGAGTGGGGGGAAGTGATGGGAGGGTGAGGAGGGGACGGGGGAGTAAGGGAAAGTGGGGGATGTGATGGGAGGAGGGGACGGGGGGGAGTAAGGGAAAATGATGGGAGGGTGAGGAGGTGATGGGTGAGTGGGAGAAGTGATGGGAGGGTAGAGGAGGTGATGGAAGAGTGGAGAAAGTGATAGGAGAGTGGAGGATGTGACGGGGAAGTGATGGGAGGGTGAGGAGGTGATAGTTGGAAGTGATGGGAGGGTGGACGAGGTGATGGGTTAGTGGGGGAAGTGATGTTTGGGTGAGGTGGAGATGAGGGGTAGAGAAGGGTGAGTGGGGGAAGTGATGGGAGGGTGACTAGGTGATGTGTGAGTGAGGAGGTGATGGGAGGGTAGGGGGAAGTGATGGGTGAGTTAGGAGGTGTTGGGAGGGTAGTGATGGGAGGGTGGATAGGAGAGTGGAGGAAGTGATGGAGGGTGAGGAGGTGATAGTGGGGAAGTGATGGGAGGGTGAGGAGGTGATGGAAGAGTGGGGGGAAGTGATGGGAGGGTGAGGAGGTGATGGGGGAAGAGATGGGTGAGTGGGATTAGTGATGGGAGGGTAGAGGAGGTGATGGAAGAGTGGGGGAAGTGATGGGAGGGTGGAGGATGTGACTGGTGAGTGGGGGGAAGTGATGGGAGGGTGAGGAGGTGATGGGGGGAAGAGATGGGTGATTGGGATTAGTGATGGGAGGGTAGAGGAGGTGATGGAAGAGTGGGGGAAGTGATGGGAGGGTGAGGAGTTGATGGAAGAGTGGGGGGGAAGTGATGGAAGGGTGAGGATGTGATGGGGGGAAGAGATGGGTGAGTGGGATTAGTGATGGGAGGGTAGAGGAGGTGATGGAAGAGTGGGGGAAGTGATGGGAGGGTGGAGGATGTGATGGGAGGGTGGAGGATGTGTCGGGTGAGTGGGGTGAAGTGATGGGAGGGTGGATAGGAGAGTGGAGGAAGTGATGGAGGGTGAGGAGGTGATAGTGGGGAAGTGATGTGAGGGTGGAGGAGATGGGAAGTGATGGGATTGTGGTGGTGATGGGAGGGTGATGGTGATGGGGGAGTAGGGGGAAGTGATGGGAGGGTGAGGAGGTGATGGAAGAGTGGGGGAAGTGATGGGAGGGTGGAGGAGGTGAAGGGTTAGTGGGGGGAAGTGATTCCCATTTTAATTATACCGTGAATTCACATTTTAATTGGGCTGTGAATAGACAAGGGGAATTGAAAAGGCGCCTAAAGTGCCATTTACAGGTTGCATCTCAACCCGAGATCACTGTTCGGAAACCAGCGAGAGGTTTTTCCGGTGTCAATTGAACTTGGAAATTTTTAAAATAGCGATCTTTTATGCCCACGGGAATTTCAATTTTTCAACCCTTTCGGTCATAATGTTCGAAAATCGTTGAAGAAAAAAGAAATTCGTTTTTTCGTTTTCCCTTCCATCTTTCGTCCGGATTTTGTGACCTTTTCCAATTCTTTACCGTTGAATAATTAAAAATTATGTGGTACACTCGCCTCCTCGCATTATTTGAGTGTTCGATATTGGCGATCGCCTACGTAGCAAGCCTTTACGTCAAAACTCCAAGTTATCATCGGTAAAATACGTTTTTTATGTATTTTTAGACGTTTTTGCCCAAACTGGCAACTCTTGAGAATCTATTGTAGCCCAATCTAGCAACAATGGACTGTCAAAAGTAGCCCAATTTTGATAATTGGCCCAACCTGACAAAAATGGGCTATGTTACGTAGCCCAATTTCGATTAATTGCCCAACCTGGCAACTTATGAGGATGCATTGTAGCCCAATTTGACTACAAAAGGCATTCTTAAGTAGCCCAATTTTGATAAATTGCCCAACCTGGCAACTTTACGTACTGTAAAGTAGCCCAATTTCGATTAATTGCCCAACCTGGCAACTTATGAGGATGCATTGTAGCCCAATTTGTCTAAAAAAGACATTCTAAAGTAGCCCAATTTTGATAAATTGTCCAACCTGGCAACTTTACGTACTGTAAGTAGCCCAATTCGATTAATTGCCCAACCTGGCAACTTATGAGGATGCATTGTAGCCCAATTTGTCTAAAAAAGACATTATAAAGTAGCCCAATTTTGATAAATTGTCCAACCTGGCAACTTTACGTACTGTAAAGTAGCCCAATTTCGATTAATTGCCCAACCTGGCAACTTTACATACAGTAAAGTAGTCCAATTTCGATTAATTGCCCAACCTGGCAACTTATGAGGATGCATTGTAGCCCAATTTGACTACAAAAGGCATTCTTAAGTAGCCCAATTTTGATAAATTGCCCAACCTGGCAACTTTACGTACTGTAAAGTAGCCCAATTTCGATTAATTGCCCAACCTGGCAACTTATGAGGATGCATTGTAGCCCAATTTGTCTAAAAAAGACATTCTAAAGTAGCCCAATTTTGATAAATTGTCCAACCTGGCAACTTTACGTACTGTAAAGTAGCCCAATTTCGATTAATTGCCCAACCTGGCAACTTATGAGGATGCATTGTAGCCCAATTTGTCTAAAAAAGACATTATAAAGTAGCCCAATTTTGATAAATTGTCCAACCTGGCAACTTTACGTACTGTAAAGTAGCCCAATTTCGATTAATTGCCCAACCTGGCAACTTTACATACAGTAAAGTAGTCCAATTTCGATTAATTGCCCAACCTGGCAACTTAAAAGGATGCATTGTAGCCCAATTTGTCTACAAAAGACATTCTAAAGTAGCCCAATTTTGATAAATTGCCCAACCTGGCAACTTCACGTACTGTAAAGTAGCCCAATTTCGATTAATCGCCCAACCTGGCAACTTATGAAGATGCGTTGTAGCCCAATTGGTCTACAAAAGACATTCTAAAGTAGCCCAATTTTGATAAATTGCCCAACCTGGCAACTTTACGTACAGTAAAGTAGTCCAATTTCGATTAATTGCCCAACCTGGCAACTTAAAAGGATGCATTGTAGCCCAATTTGTCTATAAAAGACATTCTAAAGTAGCCCAATTTTGATAAATTGCCCAACCTGGCAACTTTACGTACTGTAAAGTAGCCCAATTTCGATTAATTGCCCAACCTGGCAACGAAGATGCGTTGCAGCCCAATTTTACCAAGTTGGAAGATTACCACAAATTGGGCTACGTTTCTCTGTTTTAAGTTGGGCTATTAATCAAAGTTGGGCTACTTTAGACAGTCTTTTGTAGTCAAATTGGGCTCCGATGCATTCTCAAAAGCTGCCAGGTTGGGCGATGTATCAAAATTTGGCTACTTTAAGCTGTATGAAGTTGCCAGGTTGGACGAATTATCAAAGTTGGGCTACTTTGTAGCCTTTTGTAGTCAAATTGGACTACAATGCATTCTCAAAAGTTGCCAGGTTGGGCAATTTTTCAAAATTAGACCAATCTGGCAACTTTTAAGAATGTCATAATTTACTTGGACCAACCTTCTTTCAATGACCTCAACCCTTAAAAAAAATTTATTTCAGCGACGATCCTGCAACTGTAAGGAGGAGATTGATCGCCGTGACGTTTATGGCGATTCTGTCGCCTCTCGCCACCTATTATTGCGTCAGTTCTTTCGAGCCCTTTTCGCAGGTTAATTTTTAATTTTTATTTCGAAAATCTTAACTTTCGCCATTCATTTTAGTGCTCGTTATGGGAAATTCTCGGCATCAGACTTCCGGGCTTTTTCATGGCTGCGACCGTCCCTTTAATTCTCACCATGATTTTATTCGCTGGTCCCATCGCAATGCAAAACAAGCATGGACATTGGGATCTTTATAAAGGTAATTTTCTTTCTTCGGGGAGGTCCTAAAAAGATAAGATATATATATATATATTATATTATATAGTATATATATATATATATATATATATATATATATATTATATATATATATATATACTATATATATATATATATACTTACGCGAAAACAGAAAAGTTCAAACACATAAAAGAAACTCACAGTTTGGATTAAATTTTCGTCATCAAATTTCATTTTTCAAATCATTTGATATAATATATATATATATACATATATATATATAGTATATATATATACTATATATATATATATATATATGTATATATATATATATATATTTTTGTAATCTTAGAAAGTTCATTTGCAAGGGGTTTCTCCTCCATACAACGGTTTTTATAGTCCAATTTTTTTATTTCTTTTGCAGAACCATCTTATTGGCTTGGAAACCTGACTGATATTTATTGGCTCCGAGACCATATAATAGCGCCTTTTTCTGAAGAATTGACATTTAGAGCGTGTATGTTGCCGATTCTGATCAAAGTTTTCCGACCTCAAACTGCAGTTTTCATTTCTCCCCTTTTCTTCGGCCTTGGTAAGTTAAATTTTAAAGATTTTTATTTAAATTATTTATTTTAAAGCACATCTTCATCACATGGTCGAACGTCTGAGCATAGGATGCAATTTGAAAACGGCCGTCGTCATGTCCAGTAAGAATAAATTTTTTTCCAATTTTTTTTTTTAAATTGTTGTTTAGTATTCCAGTTGTCATACACGACACTTTTTGGTGCATACTCAGCATATCTGTTTCTTCGGACTGGCCACTTGCTCTCAGCATTTCTTGCCCATTCATTTTGCAATCTGATGGGTTTTCCGGACTTTTCAGAAGTGATGAGTTTACGAGAGCCTCAAAGGACGACCATGATAGTTACCTGTGTATTCGGACTGGTAGCTTGGACATGTCTATTGATTCCCCTTACAAACCCCGCCTGGTATCAAAATTCCCTATATTGGAAATCATATGTATAGTACAAATTTTATAACCTTCCAGAAATGTTCAAAATCACAATTTTGAATCTACATCGTTCAATTTTTAAAAATATGTCTTCGTACGATCTGTAAAGGTCAAAAAAAGTGCCTAAAGTGATTATGTCCGCAGTTGCGGAGTGATAGCGTATTTTATTTTTACTTTTCTCAACATGGCTCAAAATGTTATTGTTAATGTTTCAAAGTTTTACAATTTGTTTTTGAATGTTGTTTTTCTGACAATACTGAAAGGTACTAGTTTTTAAGATTTTTTTAAAATGTGTTGCTTACAGGGTGGTTTTTTGAAAGATGGATACCTCCTGAATGATAGGTTATGTTCAAAGGCTTCATGTTTGAACAGGTCTGACTTCATGCTTCATATAACCTCCTTCACATAACCTCCTTCATATAACCTATTTGCTAGGGTTTCCTATCTTGGATTTATGATTTTTTCACTAAAAACACGTTGTTTTTTCACATAAAATTGTGTTTTTAGTAAAAAAAAATCGTATGGGAAAGATTCCGCTCATATAAACAAAATCACCCTGTACATTAAATATGTAAAACAACCTATTTTAAAAAAAGAAAAATTATTTTGTACGCCTTAAACATGAAATTTTAATATTAA
This sequence comes from Orius laevigatus, assembly GCA_018703685.1. Classification (NCBI taxonomy): domain Eukaryota; kingdom Metazoa; phylum Arthropoda; class Insecta; order Hemiptera; family Anthocoridae; genus Orius; species Orius laevigatus. The sequence continues at coordinate 18,018 of JAGWEN010001057.1, forward strand.
TTGTATAAAACAAACTTAACCTACATATCACATCAAACTAGACTTTCTTCAGTTTCTAGCATTTGATTGACTGTTAAAACTGTAGAATTCGTAGCGGAAAGAAGCTATTGCAGTTGGTGCGACTGAGAGATTTGTGATCAGGGCGTTCTGGGGATGATAAAAACGTAATCCTAAGTTTATGGTTGATTTATATTGAGTCCAGGACTCCCTGAGGGTAGGAGAGGTGATGGGAGGTGGTGAAATGTAGGATTTGTGGCAATTCTCCCAGTATTCTGAGTGTTTTATCACAATTTCTTATTATGTTTATAAAATGTGATTGTTGATTTAAAAAGAAAAAACATTTTAGTTCCTGTAGTAACAAATCATGTTAAGTTTATAGAATTATTCACAGATTCTTGTAAAACCCACTATTTTAAACTTTTTTAAAAATGTTTTTTATTGCACTTAAGTCGTTAAATGGTGCTTTATTTTCTATTCTAATAATTTATGTTTATTCTAGACGATTTATTTAAACGTCTAGATTTAAAAGTGCGCTTTCATCATAATTTATTAATGCAATTTATGTACATAATTATTTAATTTTTTAACATTTACCTATCATTGCTGATTTTATTAATTATTTTGGTATTAAACAAAGTTTTAAGACAAGTTCTTCTAAAATTAGGAAGTAAAAAATTTAATAAAATTGGGACAAGACTGATGTTTATAAAACTCGAATATTTGCCAATAATTGTCCTATTATTTTTAGGAATTTCTAATGTGCCTTTTTAACTTTTTCGTGTATTTAAATAAAATTCATCTAGTGTTCTATTTGTCCACTTTACCTTAAGGATTCGAGGTGAAATATTTTTGTAGTTTAAAGGATTTTATTTAAATAGTACATTTTGAGATTATATGTATTTGTTGCAACAACATCGAGTTATGAGGTGATGATCTCGGCAGGAGTTTGCATGTAGGAATGAGCAGTCTGCGTATTTACATTCCAAGGGGAGCTGGTTTTCTGAAATGGGAAATGAAATTTATGTAGGTTAAGCGATTTACCGTATGGATCTAAACAGCAGCAAGCGTCATGGAGGAGTTTGTCCGAGCAATAGCTGTAAACGGAAGAGTCGCAATATGGGCAACCTTTTAGGAATTTGGTCAATCCTTTACTTTGAGAATAGGTTGAACCTGAAATTAAAAAATTTGTTAATAAAAGTTGACTTTTTGGTGAGCTGAGATGTTACACACATTTTGGCTCCTACATCGAAAACGGTAGGTGCTATGGAAAAATTCATTAAATATAAAATGTAGCTGACAAAATTTACAACAAAAATGTCTTTATTCATTTTTCGCGTATCTATAGCCGTTAAGGAAGTATCTGATGATTTACACATTTTGGCTCCTAGATTAAAAACGGTAGGTGTTATGGAAAAATTCATAAAATGTAAAATATAGCTGACAAAATTTGCAACAAAAATGTCTTAATCCATTTTTCGAGTATCTATAGCCGTTAAGAAAGAATCTGATGATTTACACATTTTGGCTCCTAGATCGAAAACGGTAGGTGCTATAGAAAAATTCATTAAATGTAAAATCTAGCTAACAAAATTTGCAACAAAAATGTCTTTATTCATTTTTCGCGTATATATAGCCGTTAAGGAAGTATCGTTAATAAAAGTTGACTTCTAGGCGAGCTGAGATGTTAAACACATTTGGCTCCTACATCGAAAACGGTAGGTGCTATGGAAAAATTCATTAAATATAAAATGTAGCTGACAAAATTTTCAAAAACAATGTCTTTATTCTTTGTTCGCGTATCTATAGCCGTTAAGGAAATATCTGATGATTTACACATTTTGGCTCCTACATCGAAAACGGTAGGTGCTATGGAAAAATTCATTAAATATAAAATTTGGCTGACAAAATTTTCAAAAACAATGTCTTTATTCTTTTTTCGCGTATCTACAGGGTGTTCGGAAATACATGGATAATTTTTGTGAGAGCGTTAAAAAGGCGTTGTATCAAAAAAAGTTAAATGTAAACCCCCCTTAATTTTAAACAAAGAATTGATCGGTGTATTTAAAATTGCGTTCCGATATACAGGGTGCTCCGAACAGAACCTAACTTCGTTATTTCAAATGAGAACCCCTATTTTTGATTGCAGATTCGTAATCTACTCAAAATTTCAAGTTGATTTGACTAAATAGTTGCCACTTTTGACAACTTTTAAAAATGAAAAGTTTTAGTTTTATTTCGCCCTAAAATCCGTTAAAATTGACTTAAGAGGCCAAACTTTTTTTTTATTTTACTTGTTTTTTTCTGAAGATTCCAAATATTACAAATTAAAACATCTATGCCTTCTGTATCACGATATAGCGACACAAACTTCTTCATTTTAATGAGAATCCTAATGCCCATTTCAGAGATGAAAAGTAGAGCCTTTTTCAAGGACTTTTTCTTTTGGGCCGAAATCGCTATCTCCATTTTTGGAGGATTTGTAGCGGCTCTTGTAGGTGCGACACCTACGAACTCGAGATATTCAATTCTGTCATTAATATTGCTCCTAGAAAGCTCCTAGCCACTATCCTTTATCGAATTAATTATTTAATTAAAGGTTTATTAATGAAGCTCAGCAATAGACATCTTCACCTACGAAAGCCGCTACAGCTCCTCCAAAAATGGAGATAGCGATTTCGGCCCAAAAGAAAAAGTCCTTGAAAAAGGCTCTACTTTTCATCTCTGAAATGGGCATTAGGATTCTCATTAAAATGAAGAAGTTTGTGTCGCTATATCGTGATACAGAAGGCATAGATGTTTTAATTTGTAATATTTGGAATCTTCAGAAAAAAACAAGTAAAATTAAAAAAAAGTTTGGCCTCTTAAGTCAATTTTAACGGATTTTAGGGCGAAATAAAACTAAAACTTTTCATTTTTAAAAGTTGTCAAAAGTGGCAACTATTTAGTCAAATCAACTTGAAATTTTGAGTAGATTACGAATCTGCAATCAAAAATAGGGGTTCTCATTTGAAATAACGAAGTTAGGTTCTGTTCGGGGCACCCTGTATATCGGAACGCAATTTTAAATACACCGAACAATTCTTTGTTTAAAATTAAGGGGGGTTTACATTTAACTTTTTTTGATACAACGCCTTTTTAACGCTCTCACAAAAATTATCCATGTATTTCCGAACACCCTGTATAGCCGTTAAGGAAATATCTGATGATTTACACATTTTGGCTCCTACATCGAAAACGGTAGGTGCTATGGAAAAATTCATTAAATATAAAATGTAGCTGACAAAATTTTCAACAAAAATGTCTTAATTCATTTTCCGCGTATCTTTAGCCGTTAAGGAAGTATCGTTGAAAATTCCAAAGAATCCAGTAATACCGGGAGGAAAAAGGGGGGCATTATTGCACTAAATCAGCATCGGTGAACTAGATTTATTGTTTACATAAATACACTTGTTTAAACATCTCAGTGTCAATAGCCTCTATGTTATGGCGATATTTTTTACCCTTTTGTCTCAGAAATGGTCTAACTAGAAGCCACAACATCTTAAGGTCCTCTTGAGTCTTAAGAGCCAATTAGGCATCCAGACGCCCATTTTCTCAAATGAATGCGTTCTTTTCCATTCTAGTTTATCTAGATCTTCATTATTCATTGTACGGAGCCATTAATCAAGATCGACAATAGCATTCACGTCTTTGAGGGCGGTGGACTAGGGTCAAGACAGGTCATCTCCAAATGCAAAAATGGATTCTTTTCAAAGAACAATTTTTTGGTCCATTTTGTGGATTTTTCCAAAAATTTTGAAACTGGTGGTATCAGGTTTTTTTTTAAATATATTCATTTTTTGGACAACCTCAAAGTAGAAACGTAAAAATTATGAATAAAAAAGATCCTGGGAATACGAAAACTCACTTAATAGAACGAGGATGGCTCCAAAAAGTAGCGGAAGACTTAGCACCTTCATCGTCGTCGAACGTGCCTTGAACTTGCCTGCCAACTGGTTCCGGACGTATATAAACCGAAAAAAACAAAGTGGGGATAAAATATGCAAGCATCTATCTAAAGTAGTACAGAACCCGTATCGCCGAAATACGTTTTGAAATATTCTAGTGGTCGTTATTAAATTTAATTAGCGGTCCCTTTGTAGAAAAAACCTGAAGAATTTTCCCCCTCTAACCGGACGGTTTAATCCGACTTTTGCTTCCATCACGGCCGGTACCAGCATTTTACGAATAAAACTATTACTAAATTATTATTTTATCGTATTTTTACATCATCGTGCTCAATAAAATGTTGCGGGTTCCCCGAAATTTTGGTTTTTTCAAACCATAAGCCCCCAAAACGGGAACTTTCTCAAAAGGTGGGTTCTCTACAGTCCTCTCCATTGGCTTTACCCTGTATGTAGTGAAAATTATGTGGAGATTTTGGTAGAAAACTACAGATTTTGCCCTTTCCGCCCAGAAAATGAAGTAAAAAAACCGAATTTTTAAGAAAGTTTCAGCTTTGGGGGTTCCACTTCCATTACTAACATACCTAACCTGTTTTTTTACTGAAAATTTCGGAAAAAAAAAAGGTTTTTCTCAAATAACCTCTAAACAATCAATTTTATTTGTTACGTCATTCGGCAATGGAGAGGCAAAGTTAGGTTAGAATTCCATAATCGAGATTTAGGTTATAAAACGAGATTTAGGTTATAAAATCAAGGTCATCCATTCGAGGCCACTGCGGGAGAACCACCCGTCTGAATGAGTCCGGATTTGCATCATTTCAAAGTTTTTTTTGTTAAAAAAAACCTTTTTCAAATCCATCTACGAAAATGACAGTTCACACTTAAAAAATAGCGTGTCGCAGATAAAGACTATTATAAAGAAAATAATTGCTTTTTCAAAGGTATTATTAACTTTTAAAAAAAGAATATGAAGTGGAAGGAGAAATATATTTTTCCTGGTCCATTCACTGCCACGTCCCTCGCCGTGTAGGCTCGTGGGGGTTGCTAGGCAACAGGGCAACACGTCACTCAATATAGAGAGGATCTCAGCACTTACACTTTTTGCTCAAAAAATCGTTGAAATAGCGGGGTTGAAGCATAAAAATTCTCATTAACTCATTATATTGCATTAAAAATTATACAAAGTGTAATAAATATTACAAAATATAAGCGAAAATGATTTCACGAAAGAACAAGACCATAAACAATGATAAAATTTAAAAAAAACACGACATAACAATAATAAACAAAGAAATTGCTCAAATATATTATTTTTTTGGAAGAACTGTGTCAATAAAAAAGATAAAAATATAGACTCTCAATTGGTTTTACCATAATAGCTTTTTTTAAATATTTTTAAGTATAATTTTACAAAGTTCAAATGCCTAATGGAAGCAATATTTTAATACTTTTTATTTACATTACGTCAACACCATGTTAAACTGAAAAATCGCATTATGAATTTTTTTAAAATTAAAAATAAATTAAGTTTAAGATGGTGGTGACAATTTTTTTCCCTTTTTTCATTATTTTGCCCGAGAATTATCAAATACTCTTTTGAGCATCAACCGTAAACCCGTTTTGAAAGACATTATTGTTTGCATCGGTACAAAAATATTGAAGGGAACGAATTTTGGTGTAATTCTATGAAAAATCACATTAAAATAGGAATGATAATTAAATGCATTTTTAAGTGAATGTCTTTTTTCAAAAAAGATAAAATAATGCAGACCTAAGAAGAAACATAGGGGAGAGCTTAATATTAGATTTCACAAAAGAACCGATGAAGATTCTTTAAGTCTTTTACTATCAGTATCATCTTCCACAGTATTTTAACACTTTCCAGGCAAAGGTCTTATATAAAAGACATCCCAAGTCTATATATATACATATATTACTATATATATACATATATATATATATATATATATAGATATATATATATATATATATATATATATATATCATATATATATATATATATATATATATACTTTTTTTGCGCCCTGGGGCTTTGAAAATCGGGCGGGCTCGTCCGGAAAGTGTTAAATTTAAATATGATTTTTAAAAAAATTCAAGTTGCTGTTTTATCCCGAAAAAAATGATCTTTTCATATTTGGGAAACCCCATCCAGTATAATTATGATGAAATTATCATTTTATATATATTCTTTTTTAAATCTAGTGCGACAAAGAAATTCGTGCTTTACAATTTTTTTGGCAAAATCCGAAAAAAAGGCTTAAAATGGATAAATCAGTATTTTTGATTAATGTTGGCACCTGAGGCGAAATCATAGGAAGACATTTTAGGAGAAAAAAAAATTCGTTGTAAGTGCAAAAAGAGATTAAAAACATTTCGATACTCAATTTTTTTCAAATACGTACTATACAACAAATGTTTAAATATTTCACTTTTTTTTATACAACCTAAATCTAAAATACGTTTACATATATATTGCACTTATGAAATTTTTCAAATGTTTAAGTAGTAAAAAGTATCGTTAAAACGTAAAATATTGAGTTTCAGGAATGCTTTGGCACGAAACACAACTGGAATGTATTTGGCAGGTTTTTAAGAATTTTCGTTGAAATACTGTTTTAACTCAGTCCATAAAATTACGCAAATAAATTCTAGTTTTTACTACATTATCACAAGAATTGGAATACTCAAAGTAAAACGAGCCGGTTTGCCAAATTCAAATCTTGAGATTCTTTTGGGACGGTTTTCTTGAATTGAAGCCCTAGACCAAACCAAAAGTCGAAAACCCAAGAAAGAGAAGGTTATAAGGTTATAAAATTGATGGAACTCGTTTTGTGAAAAATCACTAAAAAGAACAAATGTGAGGTTTTGAAGAGCTCACAAATCACAATTTTATAAAAGTACGTTTGCCGATCTGAATAGGGAAGAAAAAAGTTAAAATATAAAAACAAAAATTAGAAATTAAATAAGCCTGTCTTTAAATGTAGCCCAACGAGCGTCATCTGATTCATGAGTGAGATATCGGCATCCGATTGATTTCTCAAGGTTCCTCAAATCGCACCAAGTTTCGTAGTCCTGAAACAGAAGAATTTGTTACAGAAAACTGACCTTTCTACAAAGACCGTTGCCATGGAAACTTGTACATACCTGGAGCCATACGTGAGAAAGCGATTTGTCAACTGTGAATCGTTTTCTTTGCTTTATTTGAAGCATGTTGTTTATAAGATCTCTGGCTTCCACTGAAATCTCTTTCCAAGGATTCGGCGGGTACATGAAAGCGGCATTTTGGATCTGCTCGTTGATATCCTCGTCTTCGTTGAAAGGAAAAGTGCCGCTTAGCGACACATAAACGATGACGCCGACGCTCCATATGTCCAGAGACCGATTGTAGCCTTTATTCCTCAATACTTCAGGAGCTAGAAAACAGAATAAAAAACAAAATGGAAAAAAAAATCGTTTACCTAAATAAGCCGGAGTTCCTACAACCGATCTTCGGAAGGATTTCTCGCCGATGATACGGGCGAAGCCGAAATCGCAAAGTTTCACTTGTGGAAAATCTGAATTTGAACTCAAAAGAACGTTTTCAGGTTTCAGATCGCAATGGACGATGTTTTTGCTATGAAGGTGTTTCAATGCAACTAAAATCTGAAAGAATGGCTTTTTATAATCGAACATAACAAGCAAAAAGGATCCAATTTTAGTCTTTAGAGGGTGTGCCAGCTAAAGTGGATTATCTGCCAGATTTTTGACCTGACGAAAAAAATTATCTAAGTAAACCCCCCTTGGATTTTAGCAAGGAATCAATTGGGATCAGTAACTTTTCGATATGACATACAGGGTGCTCCAGAACGACCCTAACTTCGTTATTTTAAATACAAACCCTTTGTTTTGACGATGGAAATTGATTCTATGCTTGATTTCCAGTAACTTTTACTTCAAACATTTTTTGATGGGACCAAAAGTTCCGGCATTAATTGCTGGTAAACTTTAAAGTGGCAATAAACCCTGAACGGTTGGTCCTATCAAAAAAACGTTTTAAGTAAAAGTTATTGGAAATTAAGCATAGAATTGAATTCTATCATCAAAACATAGGGTTGGCATATAAAATAACGAAGTTAGGGTTGTCCTAGAGCACTCTGTAGGTCAGATCCAAAATTTATTGATGCAAATCAATTCCTTGCTAAAATCCAAGAGGGGTTTACTTAGACACTTTTTTTCGTCAGGTCAAAAGTCTGGCAGATAATCGGGCCACGTGTCCAAAGTATCCATACTCCAGACGTTTGGTCTATCGAAAAATGTTCAAGTAAAACTTATGAAATTAGCGTAGAATTGATTTTTCGATAAACAGAGGGTTGTAGATGAATAACGAAGTTAGGGTCGTTCTAGAGAACCCTGTAGGTCCGATCCAAATTATCGATGCAAATCGATTCCTGCTAAAATCCAGAGGTGTACTGAGACACTGTTTTTTGTCAGGTGCTCAAAATGTCTGGGTGATATGGCACGGGCCAAAGTGTATCATACTCCAGAACGTTTGGTCCTATCGAAAATTGTTCTAAGTAAACTTAATGGAAATCAAGCGTAGAATTGAATTTTTTCGTCAAAACATAGGGTTTGTATATGAAATAACGAAGTTAGGGTCGTTCTAGAGCACCCTGTAGGTCCGATCCAAAATTTATCGATGCAAATCAATTCCTTGCTATAATCCAAGAGGGGTTTACTTAGACACTTTTTTTGTCAGGTCAAAAGTCTGGCAGATAATGGCCACGTGCCAAAGTATTCATAACTCCAGAACGTTTGGTCCTATCGAAAAATTGTTCTAAGTAAAACTTAAGGGAAATCAAGCGTAGAATTGAATTTTTTCGATAAAACATAGGGTTTGTATATGAAATAACGAAGTTAGGGTCGTTCTAGAGCACCCTGTAGGTCCGATCCAAAATTTATCGATGCAAATCAATTCCTTGCTATAATCCAAGAGGGGTTTACTTAGACACTTTTTTTGTCAGGTCAAAAGTCTGGCAGATAATGGCCACGTGCCAAAGTATTCATAACTCCAGAACGTTTGGTCCTATCGAAAAATTGTTCTAAGTAAAACTTAATGGAAATCAAGCGTAGAATTGAATTTTTTCGTTCATAGGGTTTGTATATGAAATAACGAAGTTAGGGTCGTTCTAGAGAACCCTGTAGGTCCGATCCAAAATTTATCGATGCAAATCAATTCCTTGCTAAAATCCAAGAGGGGTTTACTTAGATACTTTTTTCCATCAGGTCAAAATTCTGGAAAATAATCAGCTTTTTGCACACCCTGTAAAAAATTTGAAGCCAAAAAAGCGAAATTCAAACACAAAAATGCAAAGCGTATCACTTATATTCACAAAAAAAGCTCAATTTAATTGGTGAGGTACTCCAGACAGACATTAGAGGAATAGGGTGGGTAAGCTCACGCCAAAATGTGAATTTAGGGAGGAAAAGTTGCATTTTCTCAGCTCCCTTGATCCACAAGGAACTGAGAAAACGTACTCTTTTGTCTCCGAATACCACCCTTAAAGTAAATGGATACTAAAATTCTGCTCATAACTTACTTGTGTAATGAGAAATTTAGTAATTCTTTCTGAAAGACGGGCACGTTCACTGGATAATATCATTTCAAGCATGTCACCCTTTAATTTTTCCATTATAACAAATATCCTGTCAGGCGTTTCAAACATGCACTCGAGGTTTACGACGCCTTGATGAGAAAGGTTTTGTAAAATCGCAACCTCGTTTTTTAATTGAGCTTCCTGCTTCGTCGGAAATCGCAACTTGTCGATCACTTTCACAGCGACAGAGCGGGACGTTTTTCGATGAATCCCTGAACAAGCACCACACAAAATACGATCACAAATAGGACAAAAGACACAAAAGGGATTAGCAAAACGCAAACAGAATTATGGAGGTTTTTAGCCAACGTACCTCCGTAGACGATCCCAAATTGACCCGATCCTAAAACCTCATCAGGGAAGATTTGATAAAGCTGGGTCATGTCTGTGATGCAGTCTTCGGAATCGTTGTTTTCAGTGCTACTAGATGGAGGTGGAGTAACAGGCATAAGGGCATGGCGGATAGCAGTTTCCCAAGATTTCGTACCACATTCGCTGTTCCCTCCGCTATATGCAAGCTCGTCGCACACAAAGTAATCGACATCGCATGTCTTGATTTCAAAACAGTGTTTCGACTCAGGAAGCACATCTGGAACAATATTACTTTATATAAAACTATGTTTTTCAGCATAAAAACTGTCAACAAATGAAAATTTTCGGGTCCAAAATGTAAAGAATCGAAAAAAATATTTTTATATGCCAAAATTGATCTCAGATTTGCGTTTTACACCTTGAAAATGGTCAAAAACCAAATTTTGGATGAAATCAAAAAATAAAAATTTTCAGGTCCAAAACGTAGAGAAGGGTCCCCCCTTTGGTGAGGCTGAAAAAAATATTTTTAAAACCAAAATTCGACTTCAGATTCTTGTTTTTCAATGTAAAAATGGTCAAAAACCACATTTTGGGTGAAATCAAAAAATAAAAATTTTTGGTCGAAAAAGTGAAGAAGGGTCCCCCCTTAGGTGGGGTCGAAAAAAATATTTTTATATACCAAAATTGACCTCAGATTTGTGTTTTTCACCCTAAAAATGATCAAAAACTAAATTTTGGGTGAAATCAAAAAAATAAAAATTTTTGGTCGAAAAAGTGAAGAAGGGTCCCCCCTTGGGCGAGGCTGAAAAAAATATTTTTATATCCCAAAATTGACCTCAGATTTGTGTTTTTCACCCTAAAAATGGTCAAAAACCACATTTTGGGTGAAATCAAAAAATAAAAATTTTTGGTCGAAAAAGTGAAGAAGGGTCCCCCCTTAGGTGGGGTAAAAAAAATATTTTTATATCGCAAAATTGACCTCAGATTTGTGTTTTTCACCCTAAAAATGGTCAAAAAGCACATTTTGGGTGAAATCAAAAAATAAATATTTTTGGTCGAAAAAGTGAAGAAGGGTCCCCCCTTGGGCGAGGCTGAAAAAAATATTTTTATATCCCAAAATTGACCTCAGATTTGTGTTTTTCACCCTAAAAATGGTCAAAAACCACATTTTGGGTTAAATCAAAAAATAAAAATTTTTGGTCAAAAAAGTGAAGAAGGGTCCCCCTTTGGTGAGGCTGAAAAAAATATTTTTATATCCCAAAATTGACCTCAGATTTGTGTTTTTCACCCTAAAAATGGTCAAAAACCACATTTTGGGTGAAATCAAAAAATAAAAATTTTTGGTCGGAAAAGTGAAGAAGGGTTCCCCCCTTAGGTGGGGGTCGAAAAAAATATTTTTATATCCCAAAATTGACCTCAGAATTGGGTTTTTTATCCTTAAAACAGTCAAAACCCAGATTTAAGATGAAATCAAAAAATCAAAATTTTCGGGTCCAAAACGTGAAGGGTCCCCCCTTTGGTGAGGTCAAAATTATATCCCAAAATTAACCTCAGATTCATATTTTTTTTTTATCCTTGAAACAGCCAAAAACCATATTTTTAATAATAATAATTAAAACTTAATTTATACCTCCACATTTTTTTGCAGGGCTTATCGACATAATCTCCACAAGCGGTATCTCTTTGTAGTACTTGGATCCAGTATCACTTTGAAATAAGGTGATCGATTTTGTATCTAATCTCCAATAATGGCGCTTCTTCTACAAAAAAAAATTGATTATAAATAATTAAAATCAAATTAATATTACAGTCGAATCTCTGTTGGTAAAATGTGTAAGCCATCCTTCTTTGATCACTTTTGACCCTCGACGTTTGGTGTGTTTAATTGACTGAACTATCCTCATCAAAGGAATATTATTGCTTGGCGATGCAGAAGACGGCGCATTTTCATCGATATTATCACGATAAGCTGGATTTTCCTGGGAAAAAATTAATTTGAAATTTTGTTTCAAAAATATGCTTACGGAATGATCGCCGATTTCAACGGTGATCAACTCGGAAAGTGGAGATTTGGCATCAGTATCGCTATCTTCGTCAGTTACATCCCTCCCAGCATCCGATATAATGCCACTATCTGAACAATCTCCTCCTACAAAATTTTCCATCAGAAATAGCCAATTATTCATCATTAATAGGTAGTCTACTCCCGAAAAGGGCAAATAAATGCAAACTTTTTCAGTTTTTTGCCAATATCTCGAAAACCGTGTGTCGTAGGCGAAAAACTATTAAGCACAAAATTAAAGATTTTTAAATTTGCTACAATTTTGAATTTAACAAATTTTTTGTAGGACCAAATGTAGCTGAGCTAGGCGACAAAAAAACGGAGTTTTCAATTTTGACCTCTGAAGGAGGAAAAACTTCATCTAATCAAAAAGTTTGTTTAGTAAAAGTTGTAGAGAATTTAATTTTGAAAACAACTCTAAAAAACAAAATACCTTTTTTTCTGCCCTCGGGGGTAGATTGGACTAAGGATGTTAGTAGGGAAGGGATGTTAGTGTACCTGTTTGAAGGCTCTCACCGGTGCAATCTTTAGCGACCTTGTCGGTGCATTTTTTGTGAACGTTGATATGACAATCTTTGCATTGGACGCCTTGTTTGAAAAGTCCTTTGAGTAACTTTTTACAAATTTGGCAAATCGTCGGCCTTGTATATGTATGGAGAACGAAAGTATGCGGTATCTTTATTTGTGAGCTGTTTTCTTTGTCGGACATGTTAATCCTCGCGCTAAGCGATGGGGATCTACTTGTTTTTCCAGAGCCCGGTTTGGACTGAAAAAATAAAACATTTCTGTAAGTCATGATCTTTGGAGAGCCCTTAAAATTTCAAGTAGGTCCGCAATGGTGAGAAATCGCGATAATCATACCAATAAAAAAGTTTCATCGTTCGCAGAAGATAAGGAAGAAGTGGAACCCGTTTCAGAAGTACTACGAGGAACATTAAGAGTGGAAGTAGTTCGATTTTTCGCATCAAGGCAACTTCGTGAACAATTATTTGGGATTTGGACAACGCATCTTTTATGGAAATTTAAGCCACAACCTGAAAAATGATCCATATTATACGTATTTGCAAAAAAATCCATAGCCTGGTCCCAACTTCGGGAAAAAGCTCCATTTCACGACATACCTTCACATTTGAGCCCCTGTCGGACCAGCCCGAAGAGCATTTCACCACAAAAATCACAAAATGTTGGTCTCTTATAAGAATAAACCGTAAGCGCATGAGGTCTCGGCTGTTCCTCTGTAATGCATTGAGCTATTAATTAACGCAAAAAAAGCAGAAAATTTCATACCTGTCAGTACGATTTCGACCAAAGTTTCGTCGATCACATCGGAAGCACAGTTGATAATTTGTAAGACGTTCGGGACAGAGTAATCGTGTCGGAATAAGAGGATTCGCTCGTTTAACCTATTCACGCCATGGTCTGGGCACTTGGAGTCGATAAATTCGCACGCATGCTCCTTTAATACTTTAAGGGTCAAATTCGATGTGTCTACGGTTAAGGTATCGCGGATAAGGCCAAATTGAAAAATAAATGTGATCTCTCTTGATGTCATCGTTTTTATTAATTCTGCAAAATTAGTCTGGAGTAGATTTATGACTTAGAATCTGGTGGAAAATCGTCTTTTTCTCATTGAATCTGCCTATCATCTGCCCCTGCTATAATCTTCGGGCGATTCAGACAACAATTGGCAACCCTGCTATGATCTTTAGGCAATTCTGACAATTGGCAACCCTGATGTGATGTTTAAGCTATTCTGACCATGGTTGGCAACTCTGCATGGCTCTTAATGCTGTCCTGACAAAAATTGGCAACCCTGCTATGATCTTTAAGCTATTCTGACAACAATTGGCAACCCTGATATGATCTTTAAGTGATTCTGACAGCAATTGGCAACCCTGATATTATCTTTAAAGCGATTTTGACAATTTGCAACCCTGATGATATGATCTTTGAGCGTTTCTGACAGCAATTGGCAACCCTGCTATGATCTTTAAGTATCTTTGGCAACAATTGGCTACCCTGATACGGTCTTTTAGTGATTCTGACAACAATTGGCAACCCTGATATGATCTTTAAGCGATGTTGCACATTGCAACTCTGATATGGTCTTTAAAGTGATTCATGGCAACCCTGATACGAACTTTAGCATTCTGACAATTGAAACCCTGACGTATACTTTAAGCTATTCTGACAGTTGGCAACTACCCTGATATGGTCTTCAATGATTCTGACAACAATTGGCAACCCTATAGATCTTTACGCGATTGATGGCAACCCTGCTATGATCTTTAAGCGATTTGCACAATTGGCAACCCTGATATGGTCTTTAAGTGATTCTGACAGCAATTGGCAACCCTGCTTTGACCTTTAAGCTGCTGTTGCAACAATTGGCAACTCTGATATGGTCTTTAAGTGATTCTGACAACAATTGGCAACCCTATTATGATCTTTACGCGATTTTGACAATTGGCACCCTGCTATGATCTTTTAAGCGATTTTGGCAACAATGAACCCTGATATGGTCTTTAAGTGATTCTGACAGAAATTGGCAACCCTGCTTTGACCTTTAAGCGATGTTGCAACAATTGGGCAACTCTGATATGGTCTTTAAGTGATTCTGACAATTGGCAACACTGATATGATCTTTAGTGATTCTGACAGCAATTGGCAAACCCTACTATGATCTTCAGGCGATTTTGGCAACAATGGCACCCTGATACTGGTCTTTAGTGATTCTGACAACAATTGGCAACCTATTATGATCTTTACGCGATGACATTGGCACCCTGCTAGACTTTTAGCAATGTTGCAACATGGCACTCTGATATGGTCTTTAAGTGATTCTGACAACCAATGGCAACGCCTGATACGATCTTTAAGCGATTCTGACAATTGGCAACCCTGATGTGATGTTTAAGCGTATTCTCGACCATGGTTGACAACTCTGCATGCTCTTATGCTGTCCTGACAAAAATTGGCAACCCTGCTATGATCGTTAAGCTATTCTGACAACGAATTGCAACCCTGATATCGATCTTAAGTGATCTCGACAGCAATTGGCAACCCTGATATATCTTAAAGCGATTTTGACAATGCAACCCTGATGATATGATCTGAGAGCGTTTCTGACAGCAATTGCAACCCTGCTATGACTCTTAAGTATCTTGGGCAACAATTGGCTACCCTGATACGGTCTTTTAGTGATTCTGACAACAATTGGCAACCCTGATATGATCTTTAAGCGATGTTGGCAACAATTGGCAACTCTGATATGGTCTTTAAGTGATTCTGACAACAATTGGCAACCCTGATACGAACTTTAAGCTATTCTGACAATTGAAAACCCTACTATGATCTTTAAGTTCTGACAGCAATTGGCAACCCTGCTATGATCTTTAGGCGATTTTGGCAACAATTGGCAACCCTGATATGGTCTTCAAGTGATTCTGACAACAATTGGCAACCCTATTATGATCTTTACGCGATTTTGACAATTGGCAACCCTGCTATGATCTTTAAGCGATTTTGGCAACAATTGGCAACCCTGATATGGTCTTTAAGTGATTCTGACAGAAATTGGCAACCCTGCTTTGACCTTTAAGCGATGTTGGCAACAATTGGCAACTCTGATATGGTCTTTAAGTGATTCTGACAACAATTGGCAACCCTGATATGATCTTTAAGTGATTCTGACAGCAATTGGCAACCCTACTATGATCTTTAGGCGATTTTGGCAACAATTGGCAACCCTGATATGGTCTTTAAGTGATTCTGACAACAATTGGCAACCCTATTATGATCTTTACGCGATTTTGACAATTGGCAACCCTGCTATGATCTTTAAGCAATGTTGGCAACAATTGGCAACTCTGATATGGTCTTTAAGTGATTCTGACAACAATTGGCAACCCTGATACGATCTTTAAGCGATTCTGACAATTGGCAACCCTGCTATGATCTTTACACGATTCTGACAATTGGCAACCCTACTATGATCTTTAAGTTCTGACAGCAATTGGCAACCCTGCTTTGATCTTTAAGCGATTTTGGCAAAAAAAATTGGCAACCCTGATATGGTCTTCAAGTGATTATGACAACAATTGGTAACCCTGTTATGATCTTTAAGCGATTTTGGCAACAATTGCCAACCCTGATATGATCTTTAAGAGATTCTGACAGCAATTGGAAACCATGCTATGATCTTTAAGTGATCCTGACAGCAATTGGCAACCCTGCTATTTCCTTTGTGTGATTTTGGCAACAATTGGCAACCCTGATATGATCTTTACGCGATTCTGACAACAATTGGCAACCCTGATGTGATCTTTAAGCAATTCTGACAATTGGCAACCTTGCTATGATCTTTAAGTAATTCTGACAACAATTGGCAACCCTGTTATGATCTTTCACGATTGTGACAACCGGCAACCCTGCTATGATCTTTAATTGATTCTGACAAGTGGCAACCCTGATATGATCTTTACGCGATTCTGACCATTGGCAACCCTGATGTCATCTTTAAGCAATTCTGACAACTGGCAACCCTGCTATGATCTTTAAGTGATTCTGAAAACAATTGGCAACCCTGCGGGACTCTTTAAGCTATTCAGACAAATCGATTAATTTACAAATGAGAATTGAACTTTCTTTATAATTGAAGGTGTTTACATTCCTAAGTTGAGTGTAATAAATAAAAAGTAGGTCAATAAAAAATCAACTTGCTTGATTCACTTGTTGATGGAAAAATGAAGTTGAGGTCGTTCGAGGGACATGAAAATTGATGGTTCCTTGGAGTGGCCGGCAAGAAGGAAAAGGGAAATGGAAAAAGGAGGAAATTGACGAGTCACCTACATGAGAGGAACGAAAAAGGGAATTGAGGACGCACTCCTAGGAAAAAGTGTCGGGAATGATCAAGGAGGCGTCGTCCGGTCACCAACTAATGAAAAGAATCTCAAAATAAACAATATCGAAGCCGGGGGAAAGAAATAAGAGTCAAGAATAAGAACTAAGAAACAAAATTATAATTTTCGGGGTCACGGATTTTGACAGACATCAAAACTTCATAGATCTCCAACAAGAAGGACATGTGACCTCGATATATTCGAGCGAAACGACTTTTAATATAATGACGTCATCAAATAAACTGGTTAACTTGATATACACCCTTTGATTGGTCAAGGAAAAAAACAAAATTTTATCAAAATGGTCGAAAAACTCAATTTTTAAATTTTTTGCTGAGGGGTGCGTTCTGTTATAAACGTCTTTTTTGACGTTTTTGGAGGATTGTAGATCGAATAGGACTTCTTGGCGTGGAATTTGGGAAATTTAGGATAGAAATTTGTTTTATTTAACTTAAATTTGGGGGATTAGAGGAAAAAATAAGAGTTTTTGATGTGAAATTTGGGGGTGGGAGGATTAAAAATATGTTTTTGATGATAAATTTGGGGGATTAAAGGCAAAAACAGGACTTTTAGATGTAAAATTTGGGTGTGGGCGATTAAAAATGTGTTTTTGACTGTAAATTTGGGGGAATCATAAACAAAATAGGAGTTTTTGACGTGCAATTTGGGGGATTTTCAATAAAAACTTCCTTTATTCACTATACATTTGGGGGATTTGAAGCAAAAATATGACTTTTTGATGTAGAATTTCAATAAAATGTGACTTTTTCAAGTAAAATTCGGGAAAATGGGGGCATCCAGACAAAAATTTAATGTGTTTTGACATTTTTGGGGCAATGTAGACAAAACTTTGAGCACTTTATGAGCTTTTTCCGTTTTTCACAAAAGAGAGAAATCCATCGGAAAGTTTCCCAGCCTGTCTGTGAACCTACCCAACACATATAACCTTCCAGAGTTTTAAATTCCCATTTTAACCGTCCACAACATATTTTCATCTTTTTTCCATTTTAAATCTAATTTATAAATTGAAAACCTCAACTAAAAGTAGCTATGCAAATAATTTTTAATTACAATAATATTTTCTTCCAGATACCCATGTCCGACAAAGAAGCAAAACTTAAAGCATACAGACAGAAAAAACAGTTAAACAACTTTTTTCATGGGATTTTAAACAAAATGAAAGAATTCACCAAGGAAGATTCAACTCAGGGCAAAGTATGAAATAATTTGTTTATTATGGATGCTGATGAAAAGTTGCTACCCTTCCCAACAATTTCTCTTAAATTAATAATTTAAAAACAATGTTTTTCCAGAAACGTTTATTGAGCGATAGTTCTGATATGAGCGATGATGATAAAGGGATAGTACCGGACCGAGAAGAGATAGTAAAGAAAAGAAAACTTGTTTTCATATCATTAATAACTTTCCAGATAGCAGATTGCGATGACGTTTCAAGTATTGCTTCCAATGAGAGTACCCTTATTATTTACACGTGGTCCAAAAAAGAGATCGCTTGGTTTATAACGAAAGTCTCAATTTGGATACTTCTTTTCTTCGCCGCAATAAAAGTCCAGTTTGGAGCCGTCTTCTTTGCTATATCGATGCTCTTTTTTATTTATTTCAACACAAGAACTGAGAAAAAACAAAGAGGAGAAGTGAGCGCATATTCTGTGTTCAATAAAGACTGCAAACCTATCGAAGGATCTTTACAACCGGAACAACTTCAACGAGAAATGCTCGGCGGATTTCTCTATACTTGTACTATTGGTAAACCTGTTTTCGCCCTACTAATCGTATTTTTTTAGAAATTTTCGGCAGCATTGCTCCAAATATGTGATAAGGATACTGTTACTCAAAAAATAAAATTCAGTTTTTGTAAATTTTTAAACCAAAGATGTGATTTTACTTTTATAATTGGTTCATTTCTGTTATATAATAATGGATGTTTTATGCTTATTAAAGCGATATTTTGTGTATCTTTTAATCGTTTCCTTATTTTTACTCCAAAACCAAGCTACTGTGAGGTCAAAATTGGCCTAATAATTTGTTTTTATTTTGGCTTATACCTTGAAAAAGGTTCGGAACAGTAGGGACTTATTACAAAGTGTACTAACTCGATATGACTAGCAGTTCTCACGCGACTGCTCGATTTACGAAAATTTTGACTTTCGATATCTCCTGAACGGATGGGCCGATCTTGACGCCGGAGAGCTCGTTAGACGCAGAATGTCGTAAACTTTCATTTTGTACTTAATAGTTAAGTCTCTAGAACGTATAGTTTCGGAGCTAGAGGTCAAAAACTAAAGATTTGGGACCGTTTTTCAAGATGGCGGACGAAACATGGAGATGACGAAAAATTTCGAACCTGGTCCTAAACACGATAAAACAATTCCGTAGTGGATTTTATCGCCCCTTTAGGATGTACAACACTTTTTAAATAAATAATTTTTTTTTTAATTGGAAAAAAGTTTTTTGATCGCCTGTAAAAACTTTTCTACTGGACCGATTTCAGCAAACTTTTTTTGAATCGACGCAGAATTTTGTCTTCTTTAAATTGCTGCTAAAGTGTTTTCCACGAAAAAGGTCTCGTTTTCGAGTAATATTCAGAAAACTGAAAAAAAGTCGCAGTTTTTCGGCTGCTGTCCCGGGATGCGACGTTTTGTGGGATAAAATGCGCTGTAGACTTAAAAAGCTTCTTTTGTCGTTAGAACGAGAAGAATCGAAAAATAAAAGGACTAAATAGGTCAGTAAAGTGATCAAAGTAAAGGGGTAACCGGTCATGCGGAAGAGGGGTTTGTAGGGTGAGAAATGGAAGGGTTACTGGAGTATGACGTCATATGTGGGTGGTTGGAAGTATCGGGAGAGCCGACGCGGCCGACGGGTGACTCAGAACCGCTTGAGCCACTCGAGTTTCGAGTCCTCACTCCGTAGTCACCACTCGGCGTACTTCAGTCCTCGGCGAGACATCGAGCCGTCAAGGTTTCGACGCCGTCATCCCCATCCATGACAACTTATCCGAATACGCCACCGACATCAGAATGGACGCGAAAGAAAAATCGAAAAACCAGCTTCACTTCAACCACTCTACTCCTCCTGAAGAAGAAAGGCAGACGAAAGAAAACGAAAAAAAGACCGGTAAAGATTCTTTTTCTCATTTTATTTCTCATTCATTACTAATAGTAATAGGTCATCACTGCTACTGTTATTCTCACTCAAGTGACACCTGACCAATGACATATCATTTCCATTGAATCACAATCCGATCATGCAAAATCGATTATTTAAAATTCCGAATTTTTTTCACGGTCCAACCATTCTTCAAAATTTTCCTGAGCTACAATTTTCTGATAAATAATCAAACTTTATTCTAGAGTAAACTATTTATGATTTATCGCACTTGTTGAATCTATAGATATTGAAACGTAGGCTCGTAGATTAGACGTTCATTTTAGTATAATTTTACCCTTTCGTTGATATTTTTTGACCATTATCAGTTAGAGATACTTTTTTGGGGCATAATCTGGCAACAATGCAATATTACGAGTTTGGGCTTTTAATAGTGTTGCCAGTTTGGGCGATTTATCGCAAATTGGGCTACTTTTTGGGGCCTAATCTGGCAACGCTGCAATCCTACAAGTTTGGACGATTTATCGCAAATTGGGCTACTTTTTTGGGGCCTAATCTGGCAACACTGCAATCCTAAAAGTTTGGGCTTTTAACAGTGTTGCCAGTTTGGGCGATTTATGGCAAATTGGGCTACTTTTGGGGCCTAATCTGGCACACTGCAATCTACAGTTTGGGCTCACAGTTTGCCAGTTTGGACGATTTATCGCAAATTGGGCTACTTTTTGAGGCCTAATCTGGCAACACTGCAATTCTAAAAGTTTTTGCTTTTAATAGTGTTGCGAGTTTGGGCGATTTATCGCAAATTGGGCTACTTTTTGGGGCCTAATCTGGCAACACTGCAATCCTACAAGTTTGGGCTTTTAACAGTGTTGCCAGTTTGGGCGATTTATCGCAAATTGGGCTACTTTTTGGGGCCTAATCTGGCAACCCTGCAATCCTACAAGTTTGGGCTTTTAACAGTGTTGCCAGTTTGGGCGATTTATCGCAAATTGGGCTACTTTTTGGAGCCTAATCTGGCAACCTGCAATCCCACAAGGTTGGGCTTTTGACAGTGTTGCCAGTTTGGGCAATTTATCGCGAATTGGGCTACTTTTGGGGGCCTAATCTGGCAACCTAGCAATCCCACAAGGTTGGGCTTTTGACAGTGTTGCCAGTTTGGGCAATTTATCGAGAATTGGGCTACTTTTTGGAGGCCTAATCTGGCAACCTTGCAATCCCACAAGGTTGGGCTTTTAACAGTGTTGCCAGTTTGGGCGATTTATCGAAAATTGGGCTACTTTTTGGTGCCTAATCTGGCAACCCTGCAATCCTACAAGTTTGGGCTTTTAACAGTGTTGCCAGTTTGGGCGATTTATCGAAAATTGGGCTACTTTTTGGAGCCTAATCTGGCAAACCTGCAATCCTACAAGTTTGGGCTTTTAACAGTGTTGCCAGCTTGGGCGATTTATCGAAAATTGGGCTAATTTTTGGGGCCTAATCTGGCAAATCTGAAATCCTACAAATTTGGGCTTTTAACAGTGTTGCCAGCTTGGGCGATTTATCGAAAATTGGGCTACTTTTTGGAGCCTAATCTGGTAACCATGCAATCCTACAAGTTTGGGCTTTTAGCAGTGTTGCCAGCTTGGGCGATTTATCGAAAATTGGGCTACTTTTTGGGGCCTAATCTGGCAACCATGCAATCCTACAAGTTTGGGCTTTTAGCAGTGTTGCCAGTTTGGGCGATTTATCGAAAATTGGGCTACTTTTTGGAGCCTAATCTGGCAACCATGCAATCCTACAAGTTTGGGCTTTTAACAGTGTTGCCAGCTTGGGCGATTTATCGAAAATTGGGCTACTTTTTGGAGCCTAATCTGGTAACCATGCAATCCTACAAGTTTGGGCTTTTAGCAGTGTTGCCAGCTTGGGCGATTTATCGAAAATTGGGCTACTTTTTGGAGCCTAATCTGGTAACCCTGCATTCCTACAAGTTTGGGCTTTAAGCAGTGTTGCCAGTTTGGGCAATTTATCGAAAATTGGGCTAATTTTTGGGAGCCTAATCTGGTAACCCTGCATTCCTACAAGTTTGGGCTTTTAGCAGTGTTGCCAGTTTGGGCGATTTATCGAAAATTGGGCTACTTTTTGGAGCCTAATCTGGCAACCCTGCAATCCTACAAGTTTGGGCTTTTAACAGTGTTGCCAGTTTGGGCGATTTATCGAAAATTGGGCTACTTTTTGGAGCCTAATCTGGCAACCATGCAATCCTACAAGTTTGGGCTTTTAACAGTGTTGCCAGTTTGGGCGATTTATCTCAAATTGGGCTACTTTTTGGAGCCTAATCTGGCAACCCTGCAATCCTACAAGTTTGGGCTTTTAACAGTGTTGCCAGTTTGGGCGATTTATCGAAAATTGGGCTACTTTTCGGGGCCTAATCTGGCAACCCATGCAATCCTACAAGTTTGGGCTTTTAACAGTGTTGCCAGTTTGGGCGATTTATCGAAATTGGGCTACTTTTTGGGGCCTAATCTGGCAACCCTGCAATCCTACAAGTTTGGGCTTTTAACAGTGTTGCCAGTTTGGGCGATTTATCGCAAATTGGGCTACTTTTTCGGGGCCTAATCTGGCAACCCTGCAATCCTACAAGTTTGGGCTTTTAACAGTGTTGCCAGTTTGGGCGATTTATCGGAAATTGGGCTACTTTTCGGGGCCTAATCTGGCAACCCTGCAATCCTACAAGTTTGGGCTTTTAACAGTGTTGCCAGTTTGGGCGATTTATCGGAAATTGGGCTACTTTTCGGGGCCTAATCTGGCAACCCTGCAATCCTACAAGTTTGGGCTTTTAACAGTGTTGCCAGTTTGGGCGATTTATCGGAAATTGGGCTACTTTTCGGGGCCTAATCTGGCAACCCTGCAATCCTACAAGTTTGGGCTTTTAACAGTGTGGCCAGTTTGGGCGATTTATCGGAAATTGGGCTACTTTTCGGAGCCTAATCTGGCAACCCTGCAATCCTACAAGTTTGGGCTTTTAACAGTGTTGCCAGTTTGGGCGATTTATCGGAAATTGGGCTACTTTTCGGGGCCTAATCTGGCAACCCTGCAATCCTACAAGTTTGGGCTTTTAACAGTGTGGCCAGTTTGGGCGATTTATCGGAAATTGGGCTACTTTTCGGGGCCTAATCTGGCAACCCTGCAATCCTACAAGTTTGGGCTTTTAACAGTGTTGCCAGTTTGGGCGATTTATCGGAAATTGGGCTACTTTTCGGGGCCTAATCTGGCAACCCTGCAATCCTACAAGTTTGGGCTTTTAACAGTGTGGCCAGTTTGGGCGATTTATCGGAAATTGGGCTACTTTTCGGGGCCTAATCTGGCAACCCTGCAATCCTACAAGTTTGGGCTTTTAACAGTGTGGCCAGTTTGGGCGATTTATCGGAAATTGGGCTACTTTTCGGAGCCTAATCTGGCAACCCTGCAATCCTACAAGTTTGGGCTTTTAACAGTGTGGCCAGTTTGGGCGATTTATCGGAAATTGGGCTACTTTTCGGGGCCTAATCTGGCAACCCTGCAATCCTACAAGTTTGGGCTTTTAACAGTGTTGCCAGTTTGGGCGATTTATCGGAAATTGGGCTACTTTTCGGAGCCTAATCTGGCAACCCTGCAATCCTACAAGTTTGGGCTTTTAACAGTGTGGCCAGTTTGGGAGATTTATCGGAAATTGGGCTACATTTTGTGGCCTAATCAGGCAACCCTACGATAATACAAGTTTGGGCTTTTAACAGTGTTGCCAGTTTGGGCGATTTATCGGAAATTGGGCTACATTTTCGGGCCTAATCTGGCAACCCTGCAAGTTTGGGCTTTTAACAGTGTTGCCAGTTTGGGCGATTTATCGCAAATTGGGCTACTTTTTGTGGCCTAATCTGGCAACCCTGCAATCCTACAAGTTTGGGCTTTTAACAGTGTTGCCAGTTTGGGCGATTTATCGCAAATTGGGCTACTTTTTGTGGCCTAATCTGGCAACCCTGCAATCCTACAAGTTTGGGCTTTTAACAGTGTTGCCAGTTTGGACGATTTATCGGAAATTGGGCTACTTTTGTGGGCCTAATCTGGCAACACTGCAATCCCACAAGTTTGGGTTTTTAACAGTGTTGCCATTTTGGACGATTTATCGGAAATTGGGCTACTTTTGTGGGCCTAATCTGGCAACCCGCAATCCTACAAGTTTGGGCTTTTATAGTGTGGCCAGTTTGGGCGATTTATCAGAAATGGGCTACTTCTGGGCCCTAATCTGTGCAGCCT
>JAGWEN010001058.1:0-42295 GCA_018703685.1 Orius laevigatus
TTTTGGCCCAGGAAATGAGTAGAAGAAAACCACTTTTTGAGAAATTTCCCGTTTTAGGGGTTCCATTACCATAACAACCGTCTTTTTTATTTTGGAGAAAGGGGGATGTTAAACCGTAAAGACGTCTAAGCCTTACTGACTATGCCGCTCTTTGCGCCTTTGATATCGTTTTCTTTCTTATGGCCAAAACGTAAGCGGTTTAGAAAAAGGAAAAAAAATTGTTTTGGACCTTTTAGCTTAAATGATCATTCAAGGTTTCTAAAAAAATTTTTATTAAAAGAAAAAAAAAAGCAGATTTGAACCCTTTTTGATAAGGAAAGACATAAGGGTCTTTCCTTATCAATAATAGGTTCAAAATTAGGCTAAAAGGGGTGTTTTATTGTTAAAAAGTGTCTTTTCTTGTCATATTTTCTTGTCAAAAAAGAGTCTTTTCTTGTCAAGAAAGGGTCACAATCTGTCTAAAAAGTATCTTTCCTCGTCAAAAAGAGTCAAAATCTTATGAAAAGGGTCTTTTCTTAAAGTTTTAAACCTTTCTTCCTTTTTTAAACCTTTCTTAAGGTTAAAAATCGGGCAAAAAAGGGTCTTTTTATGTCAAATTACGGTATTTTCTAATAAAAAAAAGGCCAAAATCTGTCTAAAAAGTGTCTTTACGTGTCAAAAAGGTCAAAATTTGGCTGAAAATGGTCTTTTTTTGTGTCAAAAATGGTCAAAATAAGGCTAAAAATCGTGGCTGAAAAGGGTCTTTTCTTGTCCAAAAAATGATCAAATTCTGTCTGAAAAGTGTCTTTCCTCGTCAAATAGGGAGTGTTTTATTTAAAATTCTTAACCAGTTTATTTTTGATCAATATCCCTTTGTTGAGTTTCTAGAGAAAAAAAAAAGTCATTAAGATATTTTTGATTCCCTTTTAAAGTCAAATCATCATTTTTTTACTGGACTGAACAATGTCTAATATCCCTTTAATAATTTATTTCAAAAACTGTAGAATAACAATGGATATCACGTTTTATTTCACATCAAAAAGTAATCTGTATCGGTATTTTGATTTTGACGATAGAATCACGAAAGTCCTTTTTAATTATTAACCACCTCCGAGCAGGCGGACCCATATTTTAAAAAACTTTTTCAATAATAAATGTGATCGATAAAAGAAATATTGCACACGAGTCAAATCCCTTCCTTCACCTTCTTTGTGTGTTTAGACAGTTTATACACGAGGAAATAAAACATTATTTATTTATTCCATTATTACTTTATTGGGGAAAAAAAAAGTTACGCTGACTGAGCTTATTTGTTACTAAATTAAATTAAAAAATGTTTTATGGATTAGAAACTACAAAAATACTCGAGAGAGCCTTAGGAAGCAGCGAGTTTCCCACTAGTGTGACCACATGGTACGCAGTATGCGTGATTTTACGCAGTTTTAAAGATTTTTACGCATTTCTGGAACGACAGCGATAAAGGAGATAATAACGCTATTTTGAACTATTTTTGACAAGACAAGACCCTTTTTTCGAGTTTTTGATCCTTTTTGACAAGAAAAGACCCTTTTTCCCTGTTTTTGACCCTTTTAGACAAGAAAAGACCCTTTTTTTCACCAGTTTTTGACCCTTTGTGACAAGAAAAGACCCTTTTTTCCCCCTGTTTTTGACCCTTTTTGACAAGAAAAGTTTTCCCCTGTTTTTGACCCTTTTTGACAAGAAAAGACCCTTTTTTCCCAGTTTTTGACCCTTTTTGACAAGAAAAGTCCCTTTTTTCCTGTTTTTGACCCTTTTTGACAAGAAAAGACCCTTTTTTCCCAGTTTTTGACCCTTTTTGACAAGAAAAGACCCTTTTCGAGCAGATTTTGACCCTTTTTCACAAGGAAAGACACTTTTTAGACAGATTTTGACTCTTTTCGAGGAGAAAAGAAGTGTCTTTCCTTATCATAAAGGGTCCAAATCTGGCTGAAAAAGCGTTTTCTTTGTCACAAAGGGTCAAAATCTAACTGAAAGGGGTCTTTTCTAATGACAAAAAAGTTCAGAATCAGGCTAAAAGGGGGGTTTTATTGTTAAAAAGGGTCTTTTCTTGTCAAAAAAGGGTCTTTTCATGTCAAATTACGGTCTTTTCTTGTCAAAAAGGGTCAAAATCTGTCTAAAAAGTGTCTTGCATTGTCAAAAAGGTCAAAATATGTCTGAAAAGTGTCTTTTCTTATCGAAAAAGGGTTCAAAATCAAGAAAAAAATATTCAATAGCTTCTTTTTTGTCAAAATGGGTCCAAATCTATATGAAAAGTGTCTTTTCTTGTCAAAAAAAAGTTCAAAATCAGGCCAAAAGGAGTGTTTTCTTGTTAAAAAGGGTTCTTTTCTTTTCAAAAATGGGTCGAAATTTGTCTAGAAAGTATGTTTCCTTGTGAAATAGGGTGAGAATCTGTCTTTAAAGGGTCTTTTCTTGTCAAAAAGGGTCCTTTCTAGTCAAAAAATGGTCTTTTCTTGCCAAAAAAGGGTCTTTTCTTGTCAAAAAAGGCCTTTTCTTGTCAATAAAGGGTCAAAATCTGTCATAAAAGAGTCTTTTCTTGCCAAAGAGGGTAAAAATCTGGCAGAAATAGCGTCTTTCTTACCAAAAATGTTCAAAATCAAGCTTAAATAGATCTTTTCTTGTAAATAAAAAAAAAAAGGGTCAAAATCTGTCTATAAAGTATTTTTCCTTGTGAAATAGGGTCAGAATCTGGCTTTAAAGAGTCTTTTCTTGTCAAAAAGGTTCCTCTCTAGTCAAAAAATGGTCTTTTTTTGACAAAAAAAAAGGATCTTTTCTTATCAAAAAAGGGTCTTTTCTTGCAAAAAAGGGTCCTTTCTAGTCAAAAAAGGGTCTTTTTTGACAAAAAAACAAAGGATCTTTTCTTATCAAAAAAAGGGTCTTTTTTTGTCAAAAAGGGTCTTTTCTTGTCAAAAAGGGTCCTTTCTAGTCAAAAAAGGGTCTTTTTTGACAAAAAAGGGTCTTTTCTTTTGACAAAAAAGGGTCTTTTTTTGACAAAAAAGGATCTTTTCTAATCAAAAAAGGGTCTTTTCTTGTCAAAAAGGGTCTTTTCTTGTAAAAAAGGGTCCTTTCTAGTCAAAAAGGGTCTTTTCTTGCCAAAAAAAAGGATCTTTTCTTATCAAAAAAAGGCCTTTTCTTGTCAAGATAAGGTCAAAATCTGTCAAAAAAGGGAAAAGAAAAGATTCTTGCCAAAAAGGGTAAAAATCTGGCTGAAATAGGGTCTTTCTTACCAAAAAAGTTAATCATGTAAAATAAGCTTAAATAGGTCTTTTCTTGTCAAAAGTAGTTCAAAAAATACAATTTCTTTAGATTGCTGTCGTCCCAGAAATTCGTGAAAATCGCTCAAATTAAGGGAACCATTTTGTCCATTTACAATGTAAAAAGGTGGCGATATTCTAGGGCACTCGTTTACTAATAAACTAGATGTTTTTTGTTTTATAAGTAAAAATAAAAGATTGTAAAAGCGAATCGGATATTTTTGTGAGGGCGAGTTTGAAAACGCACGTTTTGTTTTGTAAGGGGGAAATAAAGCAAATATCGATTTCATTTTCTGGAAGGGGCCTGTGGGTTGAATGAGGGAGAGGGAGAGATAATATGGGAGTATTGCCCCGTCGGCCGTCGCTAAGAAGGCGTCTTCATGTCCACACACTCCCTCCTTTTAATCTAATGCCCGACACGCACCCATATTGTCGAAAAAGGCGCCCAAAACTCTTCTCAATCATCGCATATTTTTTAAACTTTTACTTTCCCTCTCCTTTTTCTATCGCGTTTCATATTTTATTGATCGAATTTTCGTAAAGGAGATTTTATTCTTTTCAATTTGCGATCGGATCTTCAGAGCGGGAGGGATTTGGGCCAACGACCTTCGACATAGAAGAAATCCAATTTAAAGAAAGAAGATATTTTTCTTCAATATCTAATCAGATCTCAGGTTTACCACCAATCTCGAATGCGGTTTAGGATTTATACTCTTCCCCACCACCAATTTCTGAGCCTTGACAATTTCCTTCCCTTCCCCTTTCAAGTTCCCAAGAATATTTTCCAGTTTCACTTACCTTCTAAGATGATTCCGACCAATCAGAATCTCTTAAATGTTGAAAATGAACGTTCTTTATATCCCGAAGCGTTTGGGGAGCAAAAGTCGAAATGGCAGGCACAAAGGGCTTATCCGCAATCAGTGTAAACCCACGGGGGAGTCCCTAGGTGATGGAATTTGAAGTATTTTGAAAAAGTCTGAAGATCTGTCGACGGAACTTCACGTCCATCAACCTTTGTAATGCAACATTCATCTTTTTTTCCCCTTGTTGTTCTACCAGATGATAGTACTCCTTCATAGCCCTAATATCTCAAAATCGACGAAAAAGTGACTTTCATCGTTTTTCCCCTTGTTGTTCTACCAGATGATAGTACTCCTGCCCTAGATAGCCCTAATATCTCAAAATCGACGAAATAGTGACTTTCATCGTTTTTCTCCCGTGTTGTTCTACCAGATGATAGTACTCCTTCATAGCCCCTAGATAGCCCTAATATCTCAAAATCGACGAAATAGTTACTTTCATCGTTTTTCCCCCTTGTTGTTCTACTAGATGATATCACTCCTTCATAGCCCCTAGATATCGCTAATATCTCAAAATCGACACACAAAAAAAGTGACTTTCATCTTTTTTCCCCTTGTTGTTCTACCAGATTATAGTACATCATAGCCCCTAGATATCGCTAATATATAAAAATCGACGAAAAGTGACTTTTGTCGTTTTTCCCCCTTGTTGTTCTACCAAATGATAGTACTTCATAGCCCCTAGATATCGCTAATATATCGAAATCCACGAAAAAGTGACTTTCATCGTTTTTCCCCCTCGTTGTTCTACAAGATGATATCACTCCTTCATAGCCCCTAGGTAGCCCTAATATCTCAAAATCGACGAAAAAGTGACTTTCATCGTTTTTCCCCCTTGTTGTTCTACTAGATGATATCACTCCTTCATAGCCCCTAGATAGCGCTAATATATCAAAATCGACGAAAAGTGACTTTCATCGTTTTTCCCCCTCGTTGTTCTACTAGATGATATCAATCCTTCATAGCCCCTAGATAGCCCTAATATCTCAAAATCGACGAAAAAGTGACTTTCATCGTTTTTCCCTTGTTTTTATCAGATGATAGTACTCCTGCCCTAGATAGTGCTAATATCTCAAAATCGACAAAAAAAAAGGTGACTCATCTTTTTCCCCCTTGTTCTACCAGATGATAGTATTTCATAGCCCCTAGATGTCGCTAATATATCAAAATCGACGAAAAAGTGACTTTCATCGTTTTTCCCTTGTTTTTCTACCAGATGATAGTACTTCATAGGCCCTAGATATAGCTAATATATCAAAATCGATGAAAAAGTGACTTTCATCTTTTTTCCCTCTGGACCCTCCTTAAGATGTACATTCTGTTATTCGCCTTTTAAACTTGGAGGTGTGACCAGTTTTATGAGGGCGGTCGGCCGGAGTGGACAACGGCAACATTAATCAAGAAGAGTGCCTCTTAGCGAAAGGGTAGATTTTAACGTGGCCTCTTGAAAACAGGAAGTGTGCCTTCCTACGGTATCCCGTCTCTCATTATTTTATCCAATTGTTCCATCGATTTTTTCGGTTTTTTGTCAATATCTCGAAAACCGTTGATCGTAGACGAAAACATAATTAAAACAAAGTTAAAGCTTATTAAATTTCCTACAAATTTGACTTAGTAAGATTTTTTGTAGGACCAAATGTTTCTGAGCTACGAGGACCTATTTGCTACCATTAAGAAAATTCAAGTTTTCCAATTGTTCCATCGATTTTTTCGGTTTTTTGCCAATATCTCGAAAACCGTAGGTCGTAGACGAAAACATAATTAAAACAAAATTAAAGCTTATTAAATTTCCTACAAATTTGACTTATTAAGATTTTTCGTAGGACTAAACGTTTCTGAGCTACGAGAACCTATTTGCTACCATTAAGAAAATTCAAGTTTTGGGGCTTCCTCTTCCATAACTACCTTTTTATATCGTATTTTTACGGAATATATTTTTCGATTTCCTCATTGAAAGCGCACGTGGCCGATTGACATACAAAAGAGGACATAAATGCATCGGGACGAGAACAGGTGGTTTCGCGTGACCGCTCGATGTCGACAATCCTTTATACGACATTGCGATCTCGTTCCCTCTATTTCCTCCTCTTCAAAAATTTATTCTTCTCCTAAATAATAAATTGAACTTTACGACACAAGTTACTTATCCATAGTAGGTACCTATTTAGCTTAAAAACTGGAAATCAAGTTTGAACCTTAAAAGTTAGTGATAATTGACCTCTTGGTCACTTCTTAGTTCTTTTTGCTGATTGAAATTTGGGGGAAAAAGATGAAAGCGACCATGGTTGTTCTACCAGATGATAGTACTCCTGCCCTACATAGCCCTAATATCTCAAAATCGACACAAAAAAAAATAAGTGACTTTCATCGTTTTTCCCCTTGTTGTTCTACCAGATGATAGTACTCCTGCCCTAGATAGCCCTAATATCTCAAAATCGACACACAAAAAAAGTGACTTTCATCGTTTTTCCCCTTGTTGTTCTACCAGATGATAGTACTCCTGCCCTAGATAGCCCTAATATCTCAAAATCGACACAAAAAAAAGTGACTTTCATCGTTTTTCTCCCTTGTTGTTCTACTAGATGATAGTACTCCTGCCCTAGACAGCGCTAATATCTCAAAATCGACACTCAAAAAAAGTGACTTTCATCGTTTTTCCCCTTTTTGTTCTACCAGATGATATTACTCCTTCATAGCCCCTAGATAGCCCTAATATCTCAAAATCGACGAAAAAGGTGACTTTCATCGTTTTTCCCCCTTGTTGTTCTACCAGATGATAGTAGTTCATAGCCCCTTGATATCGCTAATATATCAAAATCGACGAAAAAGGTGACTTTCATCGTTTTCCCCCTTGTTGTTCTACCAGATGATAGTACTCCTGCCCTAGATAGCGCTAATATCTCAAAATCGACGAAAAAGTGACTTTCATCGTTTTCCCCCTTGTTGTTCGACCAGATGATATTACTCCTTCATAGCCCCTAGAAAGCCCAAATATCTCAAAATCGACGAAAAAATGACTTTCATCTTTTTCCCCTTGTTGTTCTACCAGATGATAGTACTCCTGCCCTAGATAGCGCTAATATCTCAAAATCGACGAAAAAGTGACTTTCATCGTTTTCCCCCTTGTTGTTCTACCAGATGATAGTACTCCTGCCCTAGATAGCGCTAATATCTCAAAATCGACGAAAAAGTGACTTTCATCCTTTTTCCCCCTTGTTCTACCAGATTATAGTATTCCACCCCTAGATAGCGCTAATATCTCAAAAACGACGAAAAAGTGACTTTCATCCTTTTTCCCCCTTGTTCTACCAGATTATAGTATTCCACCCCTAGACAGCGCTAATATCTCAAAATCGACGAAAAAGTGACTTTCATCTGTTTCCCCCTTGTTGTTCTACCAGATGATACTACTCCTGCCCTAGATAGCGCTAATATCTCAAAATCGACGAAAAAGTGACTTTCATCGTTTTTCTCCCGTGTTGTTCTACCAGATGATCGTACTTCATAGCCCCTAGATAGCCCTAATATCTCAAAATCGACGAAAAAGTGACTTTCATCGTTTTTCCCCCTTGTTGTTCTACCAGATGATAGTACTCCTTCCCTAGATAGCGCTAATATCTCAAAATCGACGAAAAACTGACTTTCATCGTTTTTCTCCTGTGTTGTTCTACCAGATGATAGTACTCTTTCATAGCCCCTAGATATCGCTAATATATCAAAATCGACGAAAGAGTGACTTTCATCGTTTTTCCCGTTGTTGTTCCACCAGATGATAGTACTCTTTCGTAGCCCCTAGATAGCCCTAATATCTCAAAATCGACGAAAAAGGTGACTTTCATCTTTTTTCCCCCTGGCCCTTCTTAGTGAGCACATTTTTTTGATTCTGTCATCAAGTGGTACTCATGTTATTGCTGCTTGACTGAGTACTTCTATTCTAACTTCTTTGATGGATAATATAATTGAAAAAAGAACTTAGAAGACCTACTTTCGAGCAAGAAATATCAAAATATTAAAATCGTTTTATTCAAAATTAATTCGCCGGAAAGGGCTGTTCATTGGAAAAGGTTGAATTATTAACATGAGATCGCCCCAAAGGACAAACTGTTCAGGCATGAAAGGGGCGGGCGGGTCGGAAAAGAAACAACCTAGCCGACTATTATTTACCTATTTATAAACTTTAGCTGCTTTACGAGGCTCTAGTACTCAATTTTCCAAACACCTCCACTTCACCACTTTTAGTTAGAAAACGTTGTTATTTTCATTGCTTGTAAAATCGCTTTCTTATTTTATGGCTACTGTGAACGAAAATTATGGGGTTTCTCTGCAATTTACCTTCACCTGTTGGACCCTCCCCTACCTCTCCTTTACATTCCACCACCTCCCACAACTCTCCCATCACCTCCCCTGTTTGTAAACTGTACAAATTGAGTTCTTTAAAAATTTCACACAAAAAAGAAAACTGTACAATTCTTGAGGATTATAAAATAGACAAAAAACCAAATTTTTTCGCTACTGAAAGAAGTAATAAAGAAAACTATAATATTCTTGATGAAATTTTTTTTCTCGCTATTTAGAGAAGTAATAAAGAAAACTATAATATTCTTGATGAATAAAAAATTTCGCTAGGTATTTAAAGAAGTAAAGAAAACTATACAATTCTTGAGGAAAATATTTTTTTTTCGCTATTTAAAGAAGTAATATAGAAAAATATAATATTCTTGATGATTCGCTATATAAAGAAGTAAATTAAACTACTTATACAATTCTTGAGGAATTTTCCGCTATTTAAAGAAGTAATAAAGAAAACTATAATATTCTTGATGGAAAAAAACAAAATTTTCTCTATTTAAAGAAGTAAAGAAAACTACAATTTTTGATGAAAATTTTTTTTTTCGCTATTTAAAGAAGTAAAGAAAACTATACAATTTTTGAGGAAAAAATTATTTTTTTTCGCTATTTAAAGAAGTAATAAAGAAAACTATAATATTCTTGATGAAAAAAAAAAAATTCGCTATTTTAAGAAATAAAGAAAACTACAATTTTTGATGAAAAAATTTTTTTTTCGCTATTTAAAGAAGTATGTACATAAAGAAAACTATACAATTCTTGAGGGATCGCTATTTAAAAAAATACTACATTTTCTGGGGATCGGATATAAGTGCTTAAGAAACAAACAGACAAAATACAATTGTTTCGCTATTAAAGAAGTAATAAGAAAACTATACTTAATATTCTTGATGAAAAAAACAAAATTTTCGCTATTTAAAGAAGTAAAGAAAACTGCAATTTTTGATTCATTTTCGCTATTTAAAGAAGTAAAGAAAACTATACAATTCTTGAGGAAAATTTTTTTTTTCGCTATTTAAAGAAGTAATATAGAAAAATATAATATTCTTGATGATTCGCTATATAAAAGTAATAAACTAGGTACTTATACAATTCTGAGGATTTTGCTATTTAAA
The DNA here is from genome assembly GCA_018703685.1 of Orius laevigatus. NCBI lineage: Eukaryota > Metazoa > Arthropoda > Insecta > Hemiptera > Anthocoridae > Orius > Orius laevigatus. Next base: position 9,592 of record JAGWEN010001058.1, read on the forward strand.
CTTTAAATAAGTATAAAGAAAACTATAATATTCTTTGGAAAAAAACAAAAATTTTCTCTATTTAAAGAAGTAAAGAAAACTACAATTTTGATGAAATTGTCGCTATTTAAAGAAGTAAAGAAAACTATACAATTTTTGAGGAAAAAATTTTTTTTTTCGCTATTTAAAGAAGTAATAAAGAAAACTATAATATTCTTGATGAAAAAAAAAATTTCGCTATTTCAAGAAATAAAGAAAACTACAATTTTTGATGAAAAATTTTTTTTTCGCTATTTAAAGAAGTACATAAAGAAAACTATACAATTCTTGAGGAATTTTTTTTTTTTTTCGCTATTTAAAAAAATAATAAAAACTACAATTTCTTGAGGAAAAAAAAATTTTTTTTTTCGCTATTTAAAGAAGTAATAAAGAAAACTATAATATTCTTGATGAAAAAAAAAAATTTCGCTATTTCAAGAAGTAAAGAAAACTACAATTTTTGATGAAAATTTTTTTTCGCTATTTAAAGAAATAAAGAAAACTATACACGTCTTGAAGAATACAAAACAGACAAAATACAAATTTTTTCGCTATTTAAAGAAGTAAAGAAAACTATACACTTCTTGAAGAATATAAAATAAACAAAATACAAAATTTTTCACTATTTAAAGAAGAAAAGAAAACTATATCACTTCTTAAAGAAGAGAAAATACCAAATTTTTCGCTATTTAAAGAAGAAAATAAATCTATACACTTCTTGAGGAAAACAGACAAAATAGACACTTCTCCATCAATTTGTTTAATTTAACTCGACTATTGAATTCTATGTTGATAAAAAGACTCGTGCCTGGGAAGTGTAAACTAAAGAGCTCCTTTATAAATTACTAAGTACGCTTGACGACTGAAGAGAGAATCTCGGTCGCACTAAAACGAGGTGTTGGTGACTCCACAGGTTGAACCTCGACCCACTCCCTGAGTACGAACTCCACTCGACATGTCCAGCCCCTTCAATGTCCAAAAATCGATTACCCACACCCTCATTATATATGTTAAACTACCTTTTTTCCCTTTCAATTTTACAAATAAAAAAATTTATTATCCTTTATAAATCACTTGATAAAAGAAGAAAACCGAATTTGGGCTTTTTTAGGCTATCTCGAGCGTGAAGATTGAATTTAATTCCGGATCAAAATTATATAAAGGCTTTTATTACCGGGTAATAAAGTCTTTTTAGATTCTTCCATTGTTCCCTGTCGCCCTTTTTTAGACACTTCCTACGTGATCCTCCTATTGATATCTTCTTATTTCCAACCTTCATGACACACATCGCCAATTTTTTCCTCTTGAAACTATCAGGACAAAAAAATAAATAAAAAACAAGATCCTATTTTTAAACTATTTTCTAATTTTTGGGCTTTTTGGTTATCATGAATGGTTACAAACTATCATTTCTAATGTAAAATTTAACGCTGATTCCAAATCTAGCATCGGAAATTTGAAATTATTAATAGTCCTTTCTCAAGGGTTTGATATTCTGAGCGATAGGTGGGCCCGCCGGACCTACCTCTAGGTGTTGATCGTTAATTGATTCTCGATTTTTAAATGGAAATTAAATTCTCTACAACGTTTACTTAGTACGCTTTTTGGATTAGAAAACGCCTTTCTTGCTTTTTTCCGACTTTTCTAAAATCTGACTTTTTTCATAGGAAAAACTCGAAAATCTTTTTTGTCGCCTCGTAGTTCAAAAACCTTTGGTCCTAAAAAAAATCTTAGTAAATCAAATCTGTAGCAAATTTTATAAGCTTTTTTTATATAATTTTTTGAAATTTCAATTTTTGAATGAAATTTGTTTTGAAATTTACCCCCACCCCTGCCTATTGATCGTTAATTGCTTTTTGAGAGTTGTTTTTTAAAGGTAATTAAATTCTCTAAAAATTTTATTAAGTACTATTTTTTGATTAGATGACGTCTTCTGTCCTTTAGAGGTCAAAATAGAAAACCCAGTTTTTTTTGTTTTTTTTTGCGACCTCGTAACTCAGAAACGTTTGGTCCTACGAAAAAATGATATTAGCTCAAAATTTTAGCAAATTTAATTATCTTTAATTTTGTACTAAAAATTACTTCGCCTACGACTAACGGTTTTCGAGATAGTGCAGAAAAAAAAGAAAAAAATCACCTTAAAAACGCTCCAGGCGCCTTTTAAAAAAAATCATAACTCCAAGACGGATTGAGATAGGAAACTTTAGCAAAAGAGGATTTACTCAGTTTAGTGTGCCATTTAACCCAATTTTTTTGACGGACTGAATCGAAGCACCCTGTATAGGAAAATAGTGACATATGCCTGGACTTCGTATGCTTGGGGTCGTTCTTTTGATGCCATAGCCTGCTATAATCTTTCCTAAAACCTAAAGGATATTTTTCCTAATTTTTGTTAGTTTTCATGTAGAAAAAGGTTTATCGATAATAGTTATAGACGAAAACACAAAAATAGTTTTAGATAACATTTTCGGATGAGTGAAAATCGAGGTCATTTAATAGCCTTGATAAACCGTGACAGCGCATATGCTGGAATTCAATCAAACCACCCTCCTTTGAACACAATGGACCGAGAAAATAATAAAAAGGCAGATGTTTTACCGTTCAAATTAATTTTGTACCAAATTGTATCCTAAGAGTAATTCCGACGCTTAGAATTCGGGGCTCTACAGACCTCTTCACTATGGCGAATACCTTTCGAGGATCTAGGGGGGCCACATGGTACGCATTATGCGTGATTTTATGCATTATGCGCGATTTTACTCATTATGCGTGATTTTACGCATTGTGTGTGATTTTACGCATTGTGTGCGATTTTACTCATTATGCGTGATTTTACGCATTGTGTGCGATTTAACTCATTATGCGTGATTTTACGCATTGTGTGAGATTTTACTCATTATGCGTGATTTTACGCATTGTGTGCGATTTTACTAATTATGCGTGATTTTACGCATTGTGTGCGATTTTACTCATTATGCGTGATTTTACGCATTGTGTGCGATTTTACTCATTATGCGTGATTTTACGCATTGTGTGAGATTTTACTCATTATGCGTGATTTTACGCATTGTGTGCGATTTTACTCATTATGCGTGATTTTACGCATTGTGTGCGATTTTACTCATTATGCGTGATTTTACGCATTGTGTGTGATTTTACTCATTATGCGTGATTTTAGGCATTGTGTGTGATTTTACTCATTATGCGTGATTTTACGCATTTTCAAAGATTTCTAAGCAACACGCATTTACCATAAGCGTAGATACCTTTTTACGCATTTGTAGGACGATAAAAGTCTAGATTTCGACACTTTAAGACAAAAAGAAAAAGACTCTTTTCTGTCTGATTTTGAACCCTTTTTGACAAGGAAAGAAGGGAAGACACTTTAAAGGCAGATTTAGAGCATATTGACTAGAAAAAGACCCTTTTCTGCCAGGTTTTGACCCTTTTTTGACAAGAAAAAAACACTTTTAACACAGATTTACACCCTTTTTGACTAGAAAAGACCCTTTTTTGACTAGAAAAGACCCATTTTGGACTAGAAAAAACACTATTTGGACTAGAAAAAACCACCTTTTTTATGACTAGAAAAGACCTTTTTTGACTAGAAAAGGCCCTTTTTTTGACAAGAAAAGACCCTTTTTTGACTAGAAAATACCCTTTTTGAATAGAAAAGACCCTTTTTTTTTACTAGAAAAATCCTTTTTTGACTTAAAAAAGACCCTTTATTGACTAAAAAAGACCCTTTTTTTACTAGAAAAAACCCTTTATTGACTTAAAAAAAGACCCTTTTTTGACTCAAAAAGACCCCTTTTTGACTAAAAAAGACCTTTTTTTTTACTAGAAAAGACCCTTTTTTTTACTAGAAAAGACCCTTTTTTGACTATAAAAGACCCTTTTTATGACTAGAAAAGACCTTTTTTGACACAAAAAAAGACCCTTTTTTACTAGAAAAGACCCTTTTTTTTGACTATAAAAGACCCTTTTTTGACTATAAAAGACCCTTTTTATGACTAGAAAAGACCTTTTTTGACACAAAAAAAGACCCTTTTTTGACTAGAAAAGACCCTTTTTTTACTAGAAAAGACCCCTTTTTTTCCTAGAATAGACCCCTTTTTTTTACTAGAAAAGACCCCTTTTTTGACTAGAAAATACCCTTTTTGAATAGAAAAGACCCTTTATTGACTAAAAAAGACCCTTTTTTGACTAGAAAAAACCCTTTTTTGACTTAAAAAAAGACCATTTTTTGACTAAAAAAGACCCTTTTTTACTAGAAAAGACCCTTTTTATGACTAGAAAAGACCCTTTTTATGACTAGAAAAGACCCTTTTTGACTATAAAAGACCCTTTTTATGACTAGAAAAGACCTTTTTTGACATAAAAAAGACCCTTTTTGACTAGAAAATACCCTTTTTGACTAGAAAAGACCCTTTTTGACTAGAAAAGAACCTTCTTGACTAGAAAAGACCCTTTTTGACTAGAAAAGAACCTTTTTGGACTAGAAAAGAACCTTTTTGACTAGAAAAGACCCTTTTGACTAGAAAAGAACTTTTTTGGACTAGAATAGACCCTTTTTTGACCAGAAAAGACCCTTTTTTGACAAGAAAAGGCCCATTTTTGACATGAAAAGACCGTTTTTAGCCTCATTTTGAACCTATTGTATATAATATATAAGAAAAGAGCCATTTCGTTGTTGACATCTAAGGACGACAGATCATGATCCCCCTTTTGTTTTTGTTTCAGGGAATGGAAAAGAAACTTCCACGAGCAACTCACAAGTCCAAACAATTGAAGAAAATGAATTACCGAGCTGTCACGTGAAAGAATTGTTGCACTAATGTTGTGCCGGAGGAAATCGATGAAATCCACACTAGTCTTTGGTACGTTCATAATTTCCTTTGAAGATTTTAATTGAAGATTGTCCTTTTTTGCAGGTTGAAACACGCTCTCTGACATGTGTGCAGTTCCTCTTATGTTTGAACGCCTGTAAAAACGCTGGTCGAATAGATGGCATCCGCCCTATTGCACATGAGCTGCACGCAATTGAAAAATGACAGTGTCATTGGTGGTATGGAATCTGATTCATATGACGAAACGTATTCAGAACTTGGGAGAACCAAAAGGGACCATGACGCTGATGACATGGATCGATGTCAAGTGAAGAAAAGACGAAAGCAATCGAAACCGATCCGAATAGCATCGACTGAATCGCTTCCTTATATCGAGGTCAAGACTGCAACTTGGGCCGGATTGAACCAACCTCCTCTCGAGAATTTAGGCGACGAATACCTCAAACTAGGCGAGAACGAGCACCTCTTGGAGGGCGACAAATCCAACCACAAGAACGACAGCGATGAAGGGAGCAACGAAGAAGGTTGCCTCGAGTCCTACGGAGTCAAAAAAGAGTTCGTTTATCCGCTGAATTTATCGCACACCAAATCTCCATCGCCGAAAGACTCAGTCGATTCGTTCGTCGATGAGAGAAACTGGTACAAAGTTCCTGAAGGCTCTCCCATTTACCCTCTTCATCCTTTAGACCCATCTTCCCTTCGCAATCAGGTCTATCAAAACAACCTTCTTATCCCATCTCAGCCGCCAGGTCTGGTCCTTCCCAACTTCAAAAGGATATTTGTCGGCAATAACGAAACGCAGATCAGTTCTCCCCATCGTATTTTCAACCCAGAAGCGTTTTGTGATCTCTGCAACAAAGAATTTTGCAACAAATATTTTTTGAAAACGCATAAAGCAAACAAGCACGGTATATACATGGAGAATGTGAGTTCCGGAAGTACTGAGAACAACATACCACCTCTACCGCCGATGATAAACTACTTCTCGAACAGCATCCCGACCAGCAATTCTGTCCCGATGATCAATTACTTCTCAAACATCCCAGGGAAGAAGCCAGCCACTCCGGCGGCCACCACTCCAACATGCAGATCGAGCAACAGCAGCATGAGAGCGTTCTGCAACATATGCCAACGTGAATTCTGCAACAAATATTTCGTGCGACGTCACAAAGCGAAGATACACGGAATCATCGAAACTGCCGACGAATCCCAAGAGTACAAGCCCCACATGTCCGCTGGAAACGAAAAGGACGTCCCTGAGGCAAGCGTCCCAGGCCCTTCTGCAAAGCCACCCAAAGAAACCTGTAAAGACTTGACAGACTTGCTTCTCGAAGAAGAAAAAGAAAGAGTGAAAAAAGAGCAAGAAATCGAGCCCGAAATGCCACCTGACAGTCCCCAAAACGCACTCAACCTCTTAGTATCAACTTGGCAGAACGACGAATGCAAAGAAAGTGCAAAATCCATGTCTCCAGACCGCAACAAAAAGCCCCAACCTCAAACATCCACGGGAAACAGCGCGTTCTGTGATATATGTTGCAAAGAATACTGCAACAAGTATTTCCTTCGCGTACACAAACAAAAATTCCACGGTATTATTGTTCCTGAAAAAGACGAAAAAGAAAAGCCCAAAGAAACAAACTCGAATTGGAAAAACCAGCCTATGCCGCTAAATTTAATTTTAAGGGAAACCAACAAAAGTCAGCCAGATGAAGGAATTTTCACATGCAATATATGCGCCATCTCTTTTCCAGAGCTCTACCTCCTCAAAATGCATTCGTCGCAAGTCCACGGGCAACACAAACCAGAAGTTCAGCCAATGAACATCCCCAGCGAGAAGATCAAAATGGATTTATCTCCTCAAACGTCGACCGAAAAGTGCCAGCCCGAAATCAACCTCGACAACGGCAAATCGTTAAGCGCCGACGTCCAAAAACTCCATTCCATGATAATGAAGTTGAACCAAAACGGACAAATGGAAATCTTCACATGCGACATCTGCAACAAAGACTTCGGAAGGACCTCTTCTCTCGAAAACCACATCATAAAAGAGCACGCCATGCTTTTAGAAGAAATCAGCAACGGATTTTACGAAGACATCAACGTTCCCATGAACCTGAGCAAATTCGACTGCCCAAAATGTGCAAAATATTTCCCATCGACCGCTCTCCTAGAGCAGCACATTTCCGAAAAGCATATGTTCGAGACCAAATTAAGAAACGGAGACGAAAACCAAGAAGCGATCTCTCCAATGATGCAAGAGCGCCAAGTCGTCCACACTCCAACCAGCAGTTTTTGCGAAATATGTAAAAAAGAGCTCTGCAACAAGTACTTTATGAAAACACATATGCAAAGGATGCATGGGATATCGATCGAAAATGGTGCACACATTGGAGGAGTCGTTTGTGATATATGTAACAAAGAGCTTTGTAGTAAGTACTTTTTAAGGGTGCATAAACAAAATTCGCATGGCATCGTCGAAGAAGCTTTCCTCCCACAAATTGGGGCTGACGTCAAGTATCAAATTGGCAACACAGATTCCGCACTTAAGCCATCTGAAAACGAGCTGACCCACAGATACTTTAGCCATTTCACAGAAGTCTGTACGATCTGCAGCAGAAGATTTAGGAGCGTAAAATGGCTCAAGACGCATCTTCTCAATGACCATGGGGAAGAAGGTAAAGACAAATGGAGAGAAGTTCAGCTTCAAAATGGAAATAAAGACAAGTTTACTCCGGATCCGTTGAAGAAGACGCCCGAATTGCCATTTTATCCCAACTATCGGAATTGCGGTTCTGAAGAGCCGAGCACGTCGTATCAATCCAACGATTCTCTTTCGACAATGCTAAAAGCGCCCTCGACGAAACAATTCAACTGCTCTTACTGCACATATTCGACTTCAGTTCTCGCCCTCCTTTTCGTCCACGAAAGGACCCATTTTCCAAATAGCGAAAACCTCGACTTACGATGTCCCATCTGCATGGCAAACAACGACTCCCAAGACGCCCTCGAAATCCACATCAACACCCACCACTCGAACTTTTCCAACAAATTCATCGAAGACTTCAACCCTCAACTTTGTGAACCGAACCTGGACACTGAAAAGGAGAATGCGGGGGATGACAATAATTTTAATGAGGTTTCCAATAAGCTTTTTGTTAGGACTTTAGGTGAAGCTTGCTTGAAATGCCCGATATGCCCGTATGTAACTCCTCATTTAGATATATATATCGATCACATTAAAAAAGAGCATAAACTCGACGATATAAGCAAAAATTATTTTCAGATTATTAGAGACGCTTTGTTGCAAATCGCTAATAATTCACTCGTTCCTGCCTCGTTCGCCATTCCCAACAATTTAGGGAATTTCATAATGCAACCTTTCGTCATCGAGGATAAAGGAATCGGATCCACCAATCCGAGCACGTTTATGTCCTCTTTAGTTTTTCTTCCTGTCAAAGAAAGACTCAACAAACCAGTCACAGCGTCCTTTAAACTAACGCCTACGTAGTCTTGAGGCATAAGAGGCCTTCCTTCGCAATGCTGTCTGACATCACTAGTCTTTTATGTGATATTCATCTAGTCTTCTGGGTAAATAATCTGTGATTTTATTTTATATTTCATTTTCCATTTCCGGAACACCTCAATCTTTTCATCACTACAGACAGCAATTGTGGCAAGGATCTCAGTTTGATGTTCCTATTTTGTTTATTATTAAGGGAAAGAATATATAATTAGTATGATTAGAGGAATATAGAGGAGCTACTACTGTGATGTTCCTACTACGGAGAGAAGGATATGGCTCTGCAGTAATATTTAAATAAATATATATATATATAAATATTTATAACAAGATATATAATATGATTTTTATAGGCAATGCGCATGAATTTGAATAGTATTTAGCTGGCTAATTACTTGGTTGTGCAACATGAATGGTTTTATAACTGAAAAGTTAAAAAAATAAAAAATCATTGCTCTTCAATGATATTTAAGCTTTTTATTATTTTTAACAAAATTGTATGTTTATATGTGTAGATAAGAAAATTATAATATATGTATATATATTATGAATACTCTCATGTTGCCCATACCAAATCAGTTATGCCTCATGCAAGCCACAGTTCGACAAGACTGGATCCTTTGAAGGTCAGAATTGTGGGGAAGATGGAAAATTATAATAGTCGCAATTAGATTCATTGGTGATATTTACAAAAGTTCCTATTGAGCCTTGATACTCTAACAATAAGAGCATATTATTTGTGTCATTTTAAGGACCTGTATTTTCTGCTCAAATGTACAATTTGATAAGTTACTGGACTTCAGTTTCAATAGTCCTTTACCATCTCAGGGTTTCACATTCAGTACAATAGATTGCGGTTTTTAAACGTCCAAGCCGCAGAATTTTTTCGCCCCCTTAAAAAATTTCAAAACCTTTGGGGCAATTGAATTTTCCCCTAAAAAACTACATTTTTTTGTTTTTCAAACATCTTTGTCTTTTCATATTCAAAATGTAAAAAGACAGGTTTTAGTGGTCAAAAACACCATATAAAAGTAGATTTTTTTATGATAAGCATTTTTTAATAAAAGGAGATGTGAAGTCTACAAATTTATCATGATAGGCAAAAAAACTCCTAATTCAGGGAAATCTGTACAAAATGGTCCATTTCATGGTTATTAGCTATACAGTTTTTGTCCTAAAGGTGTGCCAGTTAGACCAATTTAAATGTTTTTTGCTTATGAAGTTTAAAAAAGGATATAGTTCCTATGCTTTATTTATCCGGTTTACAGACAATATTAAACTGTTAATTCTCCTGCATCTTTACTGCCTTACTACCTCTCGTTTTGTGATGACAACGTGTGATTTTGTAATCAAAAATGTTGCTTTTGCAATTAAATTTTATTTATTGTTTTTTTTCCCTCTCTTTTCAGTTTTTAATTTTTTAGTCCTTAAAAGTAAAACTCGCAGTAACTCGCTCAAAGTACTATTGGAAATATTTTAACTCTAGCATTTTAAAGTCAATGTTATTTTTTAAAAACTAAGTAATTTTATAAGTTTTATAACTATTTTCTTGAGATAGATTTTGATATTAAAAAATTATTGTTTAAGCTACACTTTTTCTTTTCAGGAATTTTGTTAATGTTAATATTTGACGCTAAATCAAACACTAAATCAAAATTTTTGTTCTCAGGAATATAAGAAATGAACAATTTCTTTTTGTAAATATTTTTTTTAAACAATTTTTTTTTGTTTTTTTTTATGTTGCACAAATCAAAATCTGATGTTGTATAAATAATAATCAAAAGTTTAACAGAAGTTATTAGTTTTTTGTAGTATAATTGGTTAAACATAAAATTTTAGGCATAATATATGATTTACTATAGTTCATAACTTTGTGTACATGTTGAAAGGATGCTTGGTGTAATTTTAGGATTAGTTAGTACATTTTTTTGTACATTTTATTTTTCATAATGCGGGTATTACAATTAGAATCAAATATTAAACATGTTTTTTGTGCTATTGTTATATTTATCATTTTTGTCCGAAAAAGGAACTCTAAAAGTAAACCAATTAGAGATTTGGGTGTTAAAGTGTTGCCACAAAATAGTATTTTCTATATTTAAAAAAAAAATTATATTTATTGTATTCTAAAGTTCTAATTTTTCTTTTTTTACGTAGGAAACTACGTATGAAATGTAAAAAAATGTATTTGTGATTTGTATAAGTTGCTTCTGTGTGTTATTTTGACCATTTTACTTCCTTTTTGTGTGTTTTTAATTTTTAAGGGAAACGAAAAGAGTGGCGGCCGAACAAATTGTAAACAATGGAAGGTTATATTACAGTAAACTTCACAGGGTAATAAATACCTCAAATATTAATTAAATTTTATTATCACTGTGATTTCCAAAGTACAAAATAAACGAACTGAAGTAAATAATATTCAAACTAAAATCTTCTATTTTTTGATGTGAAAGTAAGAATAAAATATTTTTAACATTCCATTTACGGTGTGACGTACATAACCTCGTTGAAACCTGTCAATTTTAAAGGTTATATTGATTTAAAAAATAGAGTTGAATAGGTATCATTTTCACTTATGACCACTCAAATCTTAAAATTCCTTATTCTGACTTTCACATTTTGTCCGGCCGCATTCTCTACTTGTTTAAAAACCCATAGATGGAATTTTATGTTTTAAAAAACTATTATTTATTTGAAAACTTTTTATACGCCTCAAGTTCAATCAAAAAAACATTTTGGACTCAAAACAGTACAAAACAAAAAACAAACATTCAGCAGTAGATAAAAAAGAATTTTTTAGTATATATTACATTTTTATAAATTAAAAAAAAATGTTGCCTTAATCTACTCTGAGAGGTTGTGGCTAGAAAAAGTTAGTTTTATTGTAGAAAATAAAAAAATTTCACTTTAGAGGACAGAAAAAATTGTTCCTATAATGGCCATGAGTTTTTGGTTTTTCTTGTAGAAATCCGGGTAAATCGTTCAGTTATGACTGAAATTTTATTTTGATAGTGTTATAAAATGGTTCTGTAGTTTATTGCTGTATTAATTTTCGCATGTGTTCAAATCGTGTTTTTTTTAATTTTCGCTTTTGCTTTAGTACTGGCCAAAAAAAAATACTTAAAATAAGACCACACAAGGATCGCGCACCTAATTTTTAATTTAAAAAGTGATTATGTCCTCCAATACAGGGTCTGCCATGTTTATCATAGATCGATTTTACAGCTAAAAGATTTGGTTTTCAAGGAGTAATGACGTCATAATAACCACTGATGAAACCTTCTGGGTTCAATGAGATGCAACAAAATTTACTAAAAATGATATTTAAAGTGTTCAAACTTGTAGAAAATTTTGTACTCAATTTTTTTAGGCTTATTTTGACCACTGGCTGTAGAATCGACCCTAAAGTTCAAAGACCTGTCCAACTCCATTAATTAAAAAACCTGTTCATTTCAAAGGAGGTTCTAATTTTCAAGTTTCCTTTTCAGAAAATGTAGTAAATCTCGTAAGAAGAACCAAGTAATAATGCTGAAGTATATTTTGGTGCTTTAACTAAGTATTATACATTTCTAGTTCCTATATAGCATAAGTTGTTAAATATATCAACATAATCATAATGAAACAAAACAAAAGGTTATGGTATAACAAAGATTTATTAAAAGTACTCAATAGGCACATGGAACACATATTTTTATGTAATAAAAATTTATACCCTTGCAGTTCGTCTTACAAAACGTCATTATTGACTAGATATATTTTGAATACTAGTTGCTGATTAAACCGCATTTGTAATACGTGTGTACATAATTATACATAATTTATATATATTTATTTATTTGTAACGTATATCAAAAATGGGTAAGAGTCGATTAAAAAAAAAAAAAATTGTCATGTCGCTCTAATATGTCTTGGATGTACAATTAATAAACAAATAATACGCCTGTTGATAAGTTCCTGATGCTAATGTACCTGGTATTAAAAGAAAAGAAATGTAGGTAACTGTTGTTGTATCTTATATTTCCCAATATTAACTTATGGATATCAACATTAGCATTTATATAAGCAGATTTATATAAATATATATAAAATTAGAACCATTTATTGTATTATTATATATTTATTACTTCATTTATTAAGTCCGAGCCAATGGGTAAATGAAAATCAAAAGTAAAGGTTCCTAAATTTAAGTATAAATTGAATTTTGTGTATGTGTGTGTGTGCCTTTAATTATCATGGTTAGTAATAAAACACATTCCCTGGCGAATTTATTTATTTTCATTTTTTCTCTCTTCTTTTATGTTTTTTGCTCTCTTTTTAACGAACCCTTTATGATCTGACCATGAGAGTGCATGAGTGTGTGAACTTTTCATTACTATTCAAAAGGTTTTTCGCCTATATCTCGAAAACGGCACTTCGTAGACAAAAACTTAATAAGAACAAAATTAAAGCTTATTGAATTTCCTACAGATTTGATTTTATGCGATTTTTTGTGGGACCAATCGTATTCGAGCTACGAGAAGAAAAACGTCGTTTTTCAATTTTGACCTCTGAAAGCAAGAAGGGTTGATCTAAGCAAAAATTCATTGATACTATTCAAAAGGTTTTTCGCCTATATCTCGAAAACGGCACTTCGTGGACAAAAACTTAATAAGAACAAAATTAAAGCTTATTAAATTTCCTACAGATTTGATTTTATGCGATTTTTTGTGGGACCAATTCTATTCGAGCTACGAGAAGAAAAACGTCGTTTTTCAATTTTGACCTCTGAAAGCAAGAAGGGTTGATCTAAGCAAAAATTCATTGATACTATTCAAAAGGTTTTTCGCCTATATCTCGAAAACGGCACTTCGTGGACAAAAACTTAATAAGAACAAAATTAAAGCTTATTAAATTTCCTACAGATTTGATTTTATGCGATTTTTTGTGGGACCAATCGTATTCGAGCTACGAGAAGAAAAACGTCGTTTTTCAATTTTGACCTCTGAAAGCAAGAAGGGTTGATCTAAGCAAAAATTCATTGATACTATTCAAAAGGTTTTTCGCCTATATCTCGAAAACGGCACTTCGTGGACAAAAACTTAATAAGAACAAAATTAAAGCTTATTAAATTTCCTACAGATTTGATTTTATGCGATTTTTTGTGGGACCAATTCTATTCGAGCTACGAGAAGAAAAACGTCGTTTTTCAATTTTGACCTCTGAAAGCAAGAAGGGTTGATCTAAGCAAAAATTCATTGATACTATTCAAAAGGTTTTTCGCCTATATCTCGAAAACGGCACTTCGTGGACAAAAACGTAATAAGAACAAAATTAAAGCTTATTAAATTTCCTACAGATTTGATTTTATGCGATTTTTTGTGGGACCAATCGTATTCGAGCTACGAGAAGAAAAACGTCGTTTTTCAATTTTGACCTCTGAAAGCAAGAAGGGTTGATCTAAGCAAAAATTCATTGATACTATTCAAAAGGTTTTTCGCCTATATCTCGAAAACGGCACTTCGTGGACAAAAACTTAATAAGAACAAAATTAAAGCTTATTAAATTTCCTACAGATTTGATTTTATGCGATTTTTTGTGGGACCAATCCTATTCGAGCTACGAGAAGAAAAACGTCGTTTTTCAATTTTGACCTCAGAAAGCAAGAAGGGTTGATCTAAGCAAAAATTTTATTTCGTCAAAATTGTAGAGCATTCAATTACCTTTAAAATTCGACCATTGCTTGCTCTATTTTTAGCACGAGAACCAATGGAGCCTCATTTTAAAGGTTAGCACTTCTGGGACCTTTTGACCCAATTTCCGATCCCCTGAATATCGTCAATTCGTAGAAGCAAAAAGGAAGTGGTACTCCAAGAAAAACCATTAATTTTGCACTTATTTATTTCTAGGCAATTATTATTACACTTAATTAGTCGTTACGGAAGAATCCCATTTCGGATTCACTTTAAAAGGAGAATTAAGAGCATTTCTCTGAAATTATCACAAGTTTTTAATTATTTCTTGAAAAGCAACGTCGAAAAGCACATTGAAAACCTAATTAGTAAATATCAATTTGTAAAATTCATAAATATTTAACAAGGCTGCCAATACCCTTTCAATTTGAGCAACCCGACAACAGAAAAAAAAAAAGTTGACTATTAAATCTACTCAATAATACCATATCGAAGAAAAAAATGAGTATATTATCTACATGATACTAGTAATAAAAAAAAAGTAACAAATTATGACGCAAAATAATACACATTATAGTGTTCACGGTTCTACTCCATGCTTATACAAAAAGCAATAAGCTCATATTTAAATTTCCATGGAATAGTTGAAAAGACTAAAATAAATGATTAAACAACACAATTTCAATCTACTTCGTACATGAGATCATAAACAGAACATCTCTTGACATTTTGTACCATTTTTAGATTTCGAAAAAGGTGAGGGGAGGTGTTATCACATTAAAAAATAAACACGTTGAGATGTGCAAGGCGATAAAATTTCAACATTAACAACTGCACCATTTGACCGTTACAATAATAAATAAAAACTATTTTACAATAAATAAATTCACAGCCTATCTATACAAAACGAAAAAATTTACATGTATTGTACATGCAAGAGTAAGATTAGACACTGAGCTCTACAACCAACCAAGAGGTTGGAGTATCGCAGGATTCACATCTACAACCATCAAAGAACTAACAGAATTAACATGAAAATCTTAAAATGTAAATCTACAACCTATATGTAACTAACGTTAATTAGAAAGAAAAGAAGAAAAAAAGCAAGAAAGTAAGTACAAAATTGAAAAAAAAAGACAGATATTTCCATTGGTAACGAAAGATGAGAAATCAGAACCCGAATAGAAACGTCCTTGGAAACCATCGAAATAAACGTGATGTCTCAAAAGACCAAAGATTAATTAGATAAATTTGATAAAATTGAGAACGATTATTATAATAAGTAAGTTAAAGCTAGTGCGGCTTTGGTGGGGCCTCTTTTTTGTTTTTTTTGACGAGGGAGAGATGTTTTAGAGCGGATTTACTTTTTTTTTGGTTGACTTCGGGTTCTGGTTTGTTGGGGCTGGTGGTGGTGAATGCACTAGGGCCGGATCCGATAGCGGGCGCTGTGAAGTTGCTTTTGGGCGTCATTTTGGGGGTCGAAACGGTGGTTATTGTTTGATCTTCTTTGATGGCTGTTGGAGAATCTTTTTCTTCTGCGATCCGTGGCAGTGGTTGTGATGTCGACGATATGGAAAGGAATTCTTCGGGCTCTTCGTGGCTATGGTCGGAGTCGCTGTTTCTTCTTTCTTTGTCTTTCCGAAGGGGGTGTTCGGGAGGTTTCGACTTGACTGGATCATCCGTTTTCTGGACGGGAGGCGATTTCGAGGTAATGGTCACCCTTGGGAGAGAGGATATGGTGACTTTGAGCGCAGGGTCGCATAGAGGAGATATAGTAGTCGGGCAGGATTTCGTTTTGGTTTCTGCGCTTCTGGGATGAAGGCGGTCTGGACTTAGCGCTCGCCTTAACAATGGAGAACCTGGTTCAGCACTTTTTGGGCGACTGAAGCCCTTTTTGGCGGCACATGCTCCGGAGCATCCTGGACTATATGACTGTGTTGTGTTTGAGCTACCTGGCTGATGTCCAGGAGGAAACGCTAGTGGACTAGGGGATCGTGTCGGAGAAGAAGGGACTGGTGAAGGAGACGGTGTCCTTGCCAATGGTGAAAGCGGAATGTGCCCAACTGACTTCCTCCTGCTTGGTGAATGAATTGTCTTGGCAGCTGAATGAAGTTTGTGCTTTAAACCATGAAGCGTCGACGGCCTCTGGTAGTGCGAAGTAGGCACTGCAGGACTTCCATTCGAAGAACTTGATGAGCTTCCTGAAGTATCCGATGTCCTAGCAGTCGGATCAGAGGGGCTCATCAGAAGTTTAGGTGTGGAAGGTGATCTCGCCACAGGATCAACATGGGTCGATATCGGCCTTGAAAACGATTGAAAACTTCGACTCGGAGTCACCAGCGATGTAGGACCGACCCCCATCTGCTGCATTTCTACGCTAGCCCTCTTACTACTGATTCTACGGAAAAGTGACGCTTTTCGCCTTTTATCTCCGATATCTCGTTTTTGTTTTCGTTGTTTCTGTAAAGACCTCCTCGCCAACTTAGACTGCCACGGTTCACGTTTCCTCCCGCCCGATTTGATCGACGTGTTTTCCAATGGAGTCGATCTAAGTGTCACGTGATCGCTTCCCGATAAAAGAAGCTGCAAAACTTGGGTATGGTTGAGGCCTTGAACTGGCTCGCCATTGATGTGAGTGATCAGGTCTCCAGGACGCAGGCCAGACTCAAAAGCTGGGCTCCCTGATTCAACAGCCTGAAAGCAAAATACAAAATCAACGATGGTCATGACCCAACCATAAGAACTTCAGTCATTTCATGACTGAACCTTTAAATGCCTTTTCTTCCACAATTATTAACCGATTTCATCAATATTTATACCGTTAGAAAGCTAAATAATGAGCTTTATTTGAATAAATAACAATAAAAGTAGTCAAAGGTTGCGGTTACAGTTATTTTTGCGGTTACGGTTACTGTTTTGGTTAAAGTTGCTTTGGTTATGGTTACAGTTAATGTTTCAGTCACCATTGCGGTTAAGGTTGCCGTATAGGTTACAGTTAGTGTTGCGGTTACGGTCACAGTTTAGGCTGCGGTCCTGCGGATGCGGTTACGGATGCTGTCACGATTATAGTTACTGTTACAGATGCGGTTACAGATACTGTTACGGATGCGGTAACGGTTACTGCTACCATTGCAGTTACTGATGTAGTTACGGATTACGGTTGCCTATGGATGCAGCGGTTGCTGCAGTTACGGTTATTGTTTCAGTCAAATTGCGGTTAAGGTTGCTGTTGCGGTTACGGTTAAAGTTGCTGCGGTTGCTGTTACTGTTACCTACGGTTGTGGTGGTTGCGTTACGTTATTGTAGCTGCGTAGTTGCTGTTACGGTTACTGGTTGCTGCATGGGTTTCTATTGCGGTTACGTTACTGTTTCAGATTCGAAAGTTGACTGGAAGGTTTCTGATTGCGGTTACGTTACGTTTCGGAGTTTGCGTGTTACGGTTACCCGGATCGCGTTTGATGGTTATGGTGGTTGCTGCGGTTATGGTTATTGTTTCAGTCAAATTGCGGTTAAGGTTGCTGTTGCGGTTACTGTTGCTGTCACGGTTACTATTGCGGTTACAGTTACTGTAGCGGTTGCGGTTACTGTAACTGTAGCTATTGCGGATAAGGTTGTGGATGGAGGAATGGTTTCTATTGTGGTTACGGTTACTGTTTCGGTTTCAAGTTGCTGCGGTTATGGTTACGGTTACCTACGGATGCGGTTACAGTTGTGGTTATGGTTATGGTGGTTGCTGCAGTTATGGTTATTGTTTCAGTCAAATTGCGGTTAAGGTTACTATTCCGGTTACAGTTACTGTTGCAGTAACTGTAGCTATTGCGGATTAGGTTGTGGATGCGGGAACGGTTTCTATAGCGATTACGGCTACAGTTAAGGTTGCTGTTTAGGTTACAGTTACGGTTACTGTTTAGGCTGCCGATGAGCTTACGGTTGCTGTTATGGTTATGGTTAGTTACAGACGCGGTTACGGATGCGGTTACTGTTTCAGATGCGGTTACTGTTACAGTTAACTACGGATGCGGTTACGGTTGTGGTGGTTGTTGCGGTTACAGTTTTTGTTAAGGTTACAGTTACTATTACGGTCACAATTACAGTTACTATTACATGAACTTACCATCACAAGATGATGCATGGTGTAAAAATCAGTGTCTCCATAAAATACTCGAATGGTGTGAACCGTAAAACCGAAACCTGAAGGGCCTCTTCTTATGATGACCGGCGGTTTAAGACTCGTCACTAACGGCGACAACTCTCGGCAAGGAGAATTATCACGTGAACTCGCAGTACTGGAACCTCCCGGCGACTCCATTTGAGGCACCTCATCTGCAAAAGAAATAAAATGAAGGCAAAATCGCATTAAAAACGTTACCTCTAGCTTGGGGTATCATCAGAGATAAACCTGTAGCGCTAAAACTTTTAATAACAGCACGAGATCGATGTTTAGTAATAGGGAAAATAGGAGCGATCGCCATTCTGACTCCACTTCCTTGAAGCTGCTCACCGACTAACTTTTTGGGCTTGGACGTTATCGGAGACAAATCGCACTTTCTCGGCAAACTAGAAGTGTTCGGTATATCGTCTTCCATTGAGATGGAAAATTTGGGGACGCTGTCTCTATTTTGGAGTCGCCGTTTGCGATGGATTTGAGGTGAGACATCATCGCTTTCAGTTTGAGATGATTCAGGAGTTGTAGGATTAGCGACCGAAGGTTGAAGAGAATCTAGCTCGTTGATACCTTCGATTTCACCACGAGAATCATCCGTCTGGCTCCCAGCACTCGGTTTCTCCTCACTTTTCGATCCCATATCGAAATTTATCTTTTTCACTGTTCTGGACATAGGAGCGCTAGCGGTCACGTTCGCGCTTGGTGTTTCCGCTTTAGGTTTGGGAAGAGAAAGGGTAAACTTGGACTGGACTTTGCGATATTGGGGCGAATACGAAGAAAAGCCGCCTAAAAGGATCGTCTCTTCGCTCTCATCTCCGCTCAAATCGTGATTATAGCGATCTATACGACTATCAAAATAACTCGTATCTTCATCATGGTCTAACTGAGGGACGAATTCCGCTTTTTGGCGAAGAAGCGAATTCCAGTCAAGACCGTCGAAATATGGATGATCTTTGACATCATGCGAACCTCCAGTTCCTAAACGGTCTCTCGGATTCTGCTGTAAAAGCGCCGTTATTATATCTTTGCTTTCCTCTTGTACAGGCCAATCGTCATCATCAGGCCACTCAATGTCATCTAAAAACCAATATAATAAATAAAATAAATAAAACAAATACCATTGACTGTGTGAGCGAATAGTTCTTCTGGCGTCTCTCCAAAGAAGGGGACGCAACCGATCAGAAATTCGTATAAAATAATCCCCATTGACCACCAATCTACAGGTTTACCGTATCCTTGCCTGCAAGAAAATATGAATAAAAAATGTAAGTTTAACAAAAAATAATACCTTAGGATAACCTCAGGTGCTATGTATTCAGGAGTACCAAAAACCTGTTTATCGGAAAACTGGCGAGTATCTCGGTCTATATAAACTTCATACAAGTTGGTCGCCACTAAAAGAAAACAAACATCATTACATTGGCAAGGTGGTCGCAAACAAAATATATATATATATATATACTATATATATATATATATATATATATATTTATATATTATATATATTATTTTCAGAGAATATGGAGTGTTAAAAATAAAGAAAACTTACAGGACATCAATCCCATTTTACTTAAGCCGAAATCGGTTAATTTTATATGACCCAAAGCAGTGATCAACAAGCTAAAACAAAAAAATTAGTTTTAAAATTTTAAAAAAAATGTATTTTACTTGTCAGGTTTAAGATCGCGATGAACGATGCCGTAACTGTGCAAATATTCGACAGCAAGAACGGTCTCGGCAAAATAGAAGCGAGCCATGTCAGGAGGGAGGGCTCCTATATTTTTGACAAGAGCAGCACAATCGCCACCTTCCACGTATTCCATAACAAGACACAAGTGTTTCTGAAAAAAAAAAAATTTTTTTTTTGTTTTGTCGATTTTTGAGGGTGAAGGAGTAGTCTGAGGGTTTTTATTACTAAAACAACTTCGATAGCCCTTTAAAAGAGCTTTCAAACGGTGTATATATTGCGAAAATCCATCAAGAATTGAGGAAGTTATGGAATTTTTAAGTTGGGTGAAAAACTTACTTTAGTTTCGAAGCTGCAGTACATACTGACAACAAATGGGTTGTCGGTGAAACTCATAATATCCCTTTCGGCAAAGACCTGCTCTATTTGATTCCTTAGCATGAGGTTGTTTTTGATTATTTTCTTCATGGCGAAACGTTGCCTTGTCTCCTTATGTCTTACAAGATAAACCGCACCGTATGCTCCATTTGAGATCAGTTTAGACACATCGAAATCTGCTTCTGATGGTGTCTACGAATTCACAAAAATGTCATTTCCAAACAAAAAACAACAACAAAAAAAAACATGCTCGGGAAAAAACGAAAAGGAGTTTTCCCTTAGAATACACACCTTGGTAAATTTAACTTCTTTATTAGGTGTCGACGTTTGAACAACGACATTATCATTGTCTTCTGTGACATTGTTTAATCTAAGGTCTTGGAAGTCTTCATTAAAATCTAAAAAAACGACAAAAATGCAAATCACAATCGTTCAAACGACAATACCTTCAATGGGGTCGCGGTGAAGGCCAAGTTTGGTGATTATGTACTGCGGGATGTCGTTTTTGATACCCTGACATATTTTAGCTTGACCTTCAGCTTGCTCCAACAAATGATAGAATTCTTCGGGATCGAATTCCAAGCATTCCAACAACCTTGCAGGACGGGATACGATTAACATCAATTTACGAATGAAACCTGCAGACTGCATCGCTGCTTCCGGAGACTTTTCTTTGGTCTAAAATTTAAAAAAAAAAAATTATTAAAAAAATTAATGTTTAAAAATTCATTTACCTCAAGCAAAAGACGCTCAAGATTGTCTGAGAGTTCGTAGAAATATCGTCGAGTAATCAATTTTTCTTCCGATTTCTGAAGGCAATCTCTGGCGAGCTCGATAACCTGATGATGGACGAAACGTACGATTGGTAAAGCGTCAAGATCTTCAGATTCGACGAGTTTATTTTCATTTATGAAGCTTTTCAACCTTTCTTCCATCTGCCTTGTAGCCTAAAAGGAAAAAGAAGGAACAGTCAATAGAAAACGCACTGTTTTATGTCATACCTTAGGGAATCGCTCTTTATAAAGCAAATTCATCATCACAATATCATTATCCATAATTGGCGAACGACTAGGACTGCTGAAAAAAGAAATTAAAGTTTAATTATTTTTGTAACAACTGGGGAAGGTTAATGTATATAACATGGTATATATGTCTATAACATGGTATAAATGTATACAACATGGTATAAATGTACACAACATGGTATGCACGTATACAACATGGTATATATGTATACAACATGGTATATATGTATACAACATGGTATATATGTATACAACATGGTATATATGTATACAACATGGTACACAAGTATACAACATGGTATGCACGTATACAACATGGTATACATGTATACAGCATGGTATATATGTATACAACATGGTACACAAGTATACAACATGATACACAAGTATACAACATGGTATGTATGTATACAACATGGTACACATGTATACAACATGGTACGCAAGTATACAACATGGTATACATGTATACAACATGGTATATATGTATAGAACATGGTATATATGTATACAACATGATACACAAGTATACAACATGGTATATATGTATACTACATGGTATATATGTATACAACATGGTATATATGTATACAACATGGTACGCATGTATACAACATGGTATGCAAGTATACAAAATGGTATGCATGTATACAACATGGTATGCATGTATACAACATGGTATACACGTATACAACATGGTATGCACGTATACAACATGGTATACATGTATACAACATGGTATGCACGTATACAACATGGTATACATGTATACAGCATGGTATATATGTATACAACATGGTATATATGTATACAACATGGTATATATGTATACAACATGGTACACAAGTATACAACATGGTACGCATGTATACAACATGGTACGCAAGTATACAACATGGTATATATGTATACAACATGATACACAAGTATACAACATGGTATATATGTATACAACATGGTATATATGTATACAACATGGTATATATGTATACAACATGGTATATATGTATACAACATGGTATATATGTATACAACATGGTATATATGTATACAACATGGTATATATGTATACAACATGGTATATATGTATACAACATGGTACACAAGTATACAACATGGTATGCACGTATACAACATGGTATACATGTATACAGCATGGTATATATGTATACAACATGGTATATATGTATACAACATGATACACAAGTATACAACATGGTATATATGTATACAACATGGTACACAAGTATACAACATGGTACACATGTATACAACATGGTACGCAAGTATACAACATGGTATACAAGTATACAACATGGTATATATGTATACAACATGGTATATATGTATACAACATGGTACGCATGTATACAACATGGTATGCAAGTATACAACATGGTATGCACGTATACAACATGGTATGCACATATACAACATGGTATACATGTATACAACATGGTATGCACGTATACAACATGGTATACATGTATACAGCATGGTATATATGTATACAACATGGTATATATGTATACAACATGGTACACAAGTATACAACATGGTACACATGTATACAACATGGTACGCAAGTATACAACATGGTATACATGTATACAACATGGTATATATGTATAGAACATGGTATATATGTATACAACATGATACACAAGTATACAACATGGTATATTTGTATACAACATGGTACACAAGTATACAACATGGTACGCATGTATAAAACATGGTATGCAAGTATACAACATGGTATGCATGTATACAACATGGTATGCACGTATACAACATGGTATACATGTATACAGCATGGTATATATGTATACAACATGATATGTATATAACACGGATTTTAAACTCTTCAGGACTCAAAACTTGTTCCCTTCTCAAATCTTCGCAGTAATTGATTTCTTTAGTTTTTCTGAGGCGCTGATTTCGAATCCCCCAGGTTTTTTACACTCATTGAGGCCTAAGGATACTTAAGGAAGCCCGAAGTTGAATTTGCATGTTTTTTCTTGTTGGGAGTACATTTTTGGCCTACTTGATGTATAAAAAGAGTCAAATCATTGTTTAAAATTAATAATGAGTAATTTATCTGCTTAAATTATCTTATCTTGTTATTTAATATACAATTTTGTATTTCTGATAAATTAAAATAATAGTTGACAGTCTTGAGTAAACAAACAAAAGTGGAAATGTCTTTTGGTAAATTTACCTTAAACTACGTGACCTCGGCCTATTGAATGGACTCTTCCTCCCCTCGTCTTCTGCACTTTCATTCGAAGAGAAATGTTTTATGAGAATATGGAGTTCGTCGTTGGTCGGAATGTTGGGCAATTGGTGGAGTCTTTCTTGACTTGAGCAAAGTGACTAAAAATGGTAAATAAAAAGAAAATTCCGTTTGAAATTTGACTTACGGAAACGTTGGAACTTCCTGGTGTCGTCCCATAACCTGAAGAAGGCAACGATGCCACAGACCACCTCCTCCCATCTCTTCCATCGTTGTTCAAGTGGTTGTAAGGCCTAATTAAAAAAAAAAAATGAGTTTTCATAGGTCCATCATTATTGTTCAATTTTTTTTTTAATTATGTTTTTAACATGAAATCGGTCAAAAATTATGTAAGTTTTGGCCTGACGAAAAAAAGTATCTAAGTAAACCCCCCTTGGATTTAAATGAGAAATCGATTAGGATCAATAACTTTTGGATCTGACATACAGGGTGCTCCAGAACGACCCTAACTTCGTTATTTTAAATGCAAAACCTATGTTTTGACCAATCAATTCGATTCTACGCTTCATTTCCAGTAAATTTTACTTAGTGCACTTTTTTGATAGGACCAAAAGTTCCTGAGATACGAATACTGTGCCACTTTTTATGAATTAGCCAATTATCTGCCTAAATTTTGACCTGACGAAAAAAAGTATCCAAGTAAACCCCCCTTAGATTTTAGTGAGGAATCGATTGGAATTGATAACTTTTGAATCCGACATACAGGGTGCTCCAGAACGACCTTAACTTCGTTATTTTAAATGCAAACCCTATGTTTTGACCAAGCAATTCAATTCTACGCTTGATTTCCAGTAAATTTTACTTAATACACTTTTTTGATAGGACCAAAAGTTCCTGAGATACGAACACTGTGCCACTTTTTATGAATTAGCCAATTATCTGCCTAAATTTTGACCTGACGAAAAAAAGTATCCAAGTAAACCCCCCTTAGATTTTAGTGAGGAATCGATTGGAATTGATAAATTTTGAATCTGACATACAGGGTGCTCCACAACAACCCTAACTTTTTTATTTTAAGTGCAAGCCCTGTGTTTTGACCACGCAATTCGATTCTACGCTTCATTTCCAGTAAATTTTACTAAGCACACTTTTTGATAGGACCAAAAGCTTCCGAGATACGAACACGGTGCCACTTTTTATGAATTAGCCAACTATCTGCTAAATTTGGACCTGACGAAAAAAAGTATCCAATGTAAACCCCCTTAGATTTTAGTGAGCGAATGCATCGATTGGAATTGCTAAATTTGGAATCTGCCACATACCAGGGTGCTCCACAACGACCCTAACTTTTTTATTTTAAGTGCAAGCCCTGTGTTTTGACCACGCAATTCGATTCTACGCTTCATTTCCAGTAAATTTTACTAAGCACACTTTTTTGATAGCTTGCTTATTTTTACCTCTTGAGAGCGACGAATGGAAAATGTTGGTTCGGAGACATTCGAGGGCTTTCCAAAGGACTTCCAGCTTCATAAAAAAAAAAAAAATTATTTATCCAACATTTTTAATAAAATACAAACCTGATAGAGGAGATTGGCACCTCGGCATCGTCGGAGAAGTATTTGCAATAAGACTTTTCCTTTGCAACATTTTATTGCTTCTACGCCCGACATTCGCATCCCTCTAAACAAACAAAACACAAAAATTAACTTAATAAAAACCCAAAATTGTTCACATAAGCCTGGTTTAATGATCCTACAGTATGCCTAATGTTCATGAAAATCAAAAATGAGGCGAACAAAACAAAAAACCAGGGTTAGTAATTAAACAATTTGTTAAAGAACCCTTTAGGAAGTTCCTTTAAAAGGAAATGAATATTTTACTTACTACACAACTAGATAACGATGGTGCGGACTGCCCCAAAGCTGAATTCCTCATGAAAATAAGGTTTGACGAGAGGTCTAGAAAATCAAATCATTTTATTCAAATAAACATTTAAAAAACCTCATGCTATTTTATTTTTATTTTTTAAAGGAGAAGCATTGAGCTTAAAAGAAGAGAAAGAAAATGGAAAAATTTTATTTTTAAAAATAGTTACACAATCATGCAGAAAATACTAATTATTAAGAAAAGTAATATTTTAAACAATTTATTTTAAGGGCAACATTGTTCCACATAAGATTGAATTCATGGAAGCAACTTTCAAAAAATAGGAAATTTTTTAACTTTATTTTTGTTGAGTACTTTTTCTAATAATGGAATACTTATTAGGAGAAAAAAAAAATTGTGTAATGTTTGTCTTGGTGATTAAATTGACAAAAAAAAAATCGTTTAGGTGTTTTAGTTGAGTAGGGAAATTCCATTTTGAGTTCATCTCAATTGTTGGTAATTACGTTTATCAATTTAAGAATTTTTAAAAGTTCAATGAAAAAAATTAGGAGGAAATAAAGAAAATTAAATATGTACATAAATGTTGAGAGGTTCGAGAGAAAGGCCAGACAATGATCGATTTTTTTTAATTTAAATTTTTAGATATATTAATTATTCCAGTCGACAAAAAGTGTTACCTGCATAAATGAAAAACTCAGAAATGAACCCTTTGGCTTAGGGAGGCTTTTGAAGGTGAATTTTAGCAGTTTTTCGTCTTTATCTCGAAAACTGAAGGTCGTAGACGAAAAATAGTTAAGTGCAAAAAGAAAGCTTATTAAATTTCCTACAAAATTGATTTTATAAGCGTTTTTGTAGGACCAACCGTATCCGAGCTAGGAGGTGACGAAAAACGGCGAATCGAAATTTTGAAGTCTTAATAAGTTCGTTTCGTGAAAGTTCAAGAGAATTAGCTTTAAAACCCAAAAGCAATCAATAGAGTGGGGATTTATTAAAAAAAAATACTCTAGGCAATGAAATAGAAGGAAATGGATTAGATGAAGTCTTCTTTATGTCAAAATTGAAAAATAAATTTTTTCGTCGCCTCGTAGCTCGAATACGGTTGGTCCTACAAAAAACCTTATAAAATCAATTTTGTAAGAAATTTAATAAGCTTTAATTTTGTACTTAAGCATTTTTCGTCTACGACCTACTGTTTTCAAGATAAAAACGAAAAACTGCAAAAATTCACTTTTTTTTTACCAGATTCGCTATTTGTCGAAACCGTAAGAATAGAAAAGATGTGGCTTTTCTTACCCTAAATAAGCAAATAAACCGAGCTTATTTTCGAATATACTCCGCAAAGAATTTAATTAAGTAAAAAGAAAATTAGAATAAGAGAAAACAAAATAACGGGTACGCCTCCATTTAGTTCGCTCACACCAAAGGAAACTTCAACTTTTCTGGCTACTTAGACAGAAGTATAGCTGGAATTTTGAGGAATTTATTTGACATATTTCTGGGTTTATGTGGGGAAAATGTATAAAATTAGTGCATTGACTTGTTTTTTTGTATTACTAACAAGATTTTGTAATTGGCTTTCTCTTACGTGCTTAAGAAGATTGTAGTTCCCGAAAAGTTGAGAGAGAAAACCGTTGGAAAAAGAGTAAAAATAAAGGATGCGAGGAAACGGTATTCTGGGACTCTGGGAAGGCGGAAGAGGGACATAAACACAGGAAGAGCCCGGGCACTTATGATTATTCACTCTTTCCTACTTAATTCGTTAATTGGGAAACAACATGCCATTCAATTAAAACTCTTTTTGAAGATTCGAAAAGTTAAATGTCTCAAGAAAAGAAAAAACACTGGAGAACAAGAAGTTCTTTTGTTCTCGGATTTGGCGAAGATCCAGTCTAATCTTGGAGGGAAAATGAATCATTCGGAAATCGCGAAAGGCAAACAATCACCTTTCAGCTCAAGAAAATGTTTCATCTCGAAGGAAAACGATGAATCCGCATTTTAAAGGGCCAAATGGACCTACTCAGCAAAAATTCAAAACCGTTTTTTCCTTTGAACCATTTCTCTACCAGTAGTTTTTTTTAAGGACCATTAGGTCACCCCCTACTTCGTACGCCATTTCGAAAAAACAGGCCGAATTCGGAACTTTTTCAGTTTTTGATCTCTAGCGCAAAAACAATGCATTTTAGCGACTTGACCACGAAGTATAAAATGAAAGATTATTAAATTCTGCGTCTAATGAGCTTCTGAAAGCCAAAATCGGTCCAGCCGTTCGGGAGATATCGATGTTCAAAAATGACCCCTTTTTTAGGGTTCGGTTTTTGATAGTTCTTGATAAAAATTGCTCACTTTACCATTAGTCCAAGAAAATTAAAAGAAATAAGGGCCCCAAATTGCAAAAGGCAGTTTTTTTTTTAAATTTTATATTGTTTAGGACCATTAGGTAGTCCTAAATCTAAGTTTGCGTCACCCCATCCTGTGCTTCGTCCGCCATTTTGAACAAACCGGCTAAATTTGGAACTTTTTTCAGTTTTTCATCTCTAGCGCAAAAAGAATGCATTTTAGCGGCTTAACTACGAAGTAAAAAAAGGAAGATTATTCAATTCTGCTTCTAATGCGCTGTCCAGAGCCAAAATCGGTCCAGCCGTTCGGGAGATATCGATGTTCAAAAATTACCCTTTTTTTTTCTAGAAACCCTAAGGCCGGTTTTTGATAAAATTGATTAAGTCGATATCTCCTGAACGGCTAGACCGATTTTGGCTTTTTAAAGCTCATTTGACGCAAAATTTAATAATCTTTCTTTTTTTACTTAGTGGTTAAGTCGCTAAAATGCATTGTTTTTCCGCTAGAGAACAAAAACTCAAAAAGTTCCAAATTTGGCCGGTTTTTCAAAATGGCGGACGAAGGAGGGGGTCTCGCAAACTTGGAATTTCAAACCCTTTCTTGCCAAGCGACTTACAAGAAACCATAGGAGATGATTACATGACCGGTTTAAAAATTGAACGAAACCATAAAACATCAATCATCATGATTGATAAGATTATTTATTAAATAGATAAAAAAAGATATTTAGAATAAACAAAAGAGAGTGAATCTTTACTAGGCAATAATTCGTTTCTCACAATTTGGTACTTGAAATTAAAAGGGATGGCCGGCTTGTGAGCTTTCAAACCACAAGGTTATATCACGAATGTACATGGATGCCCTTTAACATTTCGTACGGCATTAATTCTGAGTCAGTAGGGCAATCAAGTTGGCCATAAGCGGTTTTCACGTCCTCAGCTTCGAGGTCGGAAACTAAGCTGGTGAAATTTTGTTGGTGAAAAAAACAATTTTCATTAAAAAAATTTTATAAAAACAAAGTTAAAGCTTATTAAATTTGCTACGACTTTGACCAAGTAAGATTTTTTGTAGGACCAAACGTTTCTGAGCTACGAAACGACAATCTGGAGTAAAAACTTTCTTTTTTAATTTACCCCACCACTACCTGTTGATCGTTAATTGCTTCTCGATAGTTGATTTTAAATGGAAATAGAATTCTCTACAACGTTTACTTAGTAAACTTTTTTGATTAGATGAAGCCTTCCCTCCTTTTTTCCGACTTTTCTAAAATCTGACTTTTCATAGGAAAAACTCGATAACTTGTCGCCTAGGTCAGAAACGTTTGGTCCTACAAAAAAACTTAGTAAATCAAATTTGTAGAAAATTTAATAAGCTTTAATTTTGTTCTGAACATTTTTTCGCCTACGACCTACGGTTTTCGAGATATTGGCGAAAAAAAGAAAATTTGATGGAATGATTCAAGGGAAGCCATTTTTGTCGCCGATTTATTAGCATCTTCGATTATTACAACGGGCAAACAAGGGGGATTAGAGGAAAATGTTGACGGAACGCTTGGGGATCGTGGGAACCGCTACATTCGGCCAGAGCAAACAAGTCCGAAGAGCGAGTTTAACTAGCTATCACCCCAAACAGACCACAAAATAAAGAAGAAAACTAATAAATCAAACATTAATTTCTTCAGAAACTTGGAAGTTTCCTAGAAACTTAATCTCTAAGAAGAAAAAATAGGAAAAACGTACTTTCAGGGTCCATACGTGTGTTAATTTGAACATACGATAGGACGAGAGAGCGATAAAGTGCCAGAAATGGACTAAAAGAGATTACCCCCATGGAAATTTAAAGGCAAACAAGTTGTAAAGACGTATAAAAAAAATCTTTTTTTAGATAAGAGGTGACAAGCAATAAAAACCTTTAATATTTTTAGAGAAGATGCTCACGCGACAGAGAACGACAGATAAATTTTAATTTCAAACAAGAATTTCGACGGTTCAATATCACGTTCTCCATTCACAAATCTGCTCATTTGTCAAGTCTTCAGTTAGTCCAAGAGATAAAGGGTTTGATCCTGCAAAAGTGCACTATTTTATCTTCTTTAGAACCGGCTATAATCCAAATGAAAAGCCTGAAAAACCAAAATTTGGAGCTTTTTCAGTTTTCGACCTCTAGCGGCAAAAGAAAGCGTTTTAGCGACTTAACCACGAAGTCAAAAAAGAAAGATTATTAAATTATGCGTCTAATGAGCTTTCCAAAGTCAAAATCGGTCCAGCCGTTCAGGAGATATCGATGGTCAAAGAACCATTTCAATGTGGAAAAAACGAGGTGCACTGTTATGATTTTATCTTGTGGCGGGTATTCCGAATCCAAATGAAAAACCTGCACGTTTTTCGGTTTTTGACCTCTAGCGCCAAAACAATGCATTTTAGCGACTTAACCACGAAGTCAAAAAAGAAAGATTATTAAATTATGCGTCTAATGAGCTTTCCAAAGTCAAAATCGGTCCAGCCGTTCAGGAGATTTCGAAGGTCAAAGAACCATTTCGGTGTGGAAAAAAAGAGGTGCACTATTTTATCTTGTTTGAGCGTGTATTCCGAATCCAAATGAAAAACCTGCACGTTTTTCGGTTTTTGACCTCTAGCGCCAAAACAATGCATTTTAGCGACTTAACCACGAAGTCAAAAAAGAAAGATTATTAAATTATGCGTCTAATGAGCTTTCCAAAGTCAAAATCGGTCCAGCCGTTCAGGAGATATCGATGGTCAAAGAACCATTTCGGTGTGGAAAAAACGAGGTGCACTATTTTATCTTGTTTAAGCGTGTATTCCGAATCCAAATGAAAAACCTGCACGTTTTTCGGTTTTTGACCTCTAGCGCCAAAACAATGCATTTTAGCGACTTAACCACGAAGTCAAAAAAGAAAGATTATTAAATTATGCGTCTAATGAGCTTTCCAAAGTCAAAATCGGTCCAGCCGTTCAGGAGATATCGATGGTCAAAGAACCATTTCGGTGTGGAAAAAACGAGGTGCACTATTTTATCTTGTTTAAGCGTGTATTCCGAATCCAAATGAAAAACCTGCACGTTTTTCGGTTTTTGACCTCTAGCGCCAAAACAATACATTTTAGCGACTTAACCACGAAGTCAAAAAAGAAAGATTATTAAATTCTGCGTCTAATGAGCATCCGTAAGCCAAAATCAGCGGTCAAAGAACCATCTTAATGGGGAAAAAATTAAATTGGTTACCACAAAAGGAAGAATTAATGATATTAATTAAAAGGGCATCCACTTCTTATAATTGACGATCGTATTTGGTCCAAATTTAAAGAATTTAATTCTCAAATTTGAAATAAGTTGTCAAAAATTTAGTATTTAAGTATAAAAGAAAAGCCAAAATAAATCGGAAAAAATTAGGTTTCCCTTGTGAAAAGAGTACAACATACCTGGAATTATGTTCTAATTAAGTTAATTAATAGAATATAAACTTACACGGTCGCGAGCGAAACTGATAGAAATGTCGAATGGAAAATCTATTGCTGACAGGCTATATTATTATGCTGAGGAGTTTAATTTCCCTAACGGAGTAGGACACGGTGAATAAGCGTTTGAAGGAGTTACGAAGCTCCTGTCATTGTCACTGCCCGTCAGGCGCAATAACTTGTCTTTCAAAGGAAAGAAAATACGTAGAAAGACAAAAAAAGGCTTTATTGTTGAAATGAACTTGATGGGGAAGAGGTGGGGCCCCAATACGAAGGGTGAGTTGAGTAATTAGAACAATTTCTTAAATTTTTCTCAAACGCTTTTCACTGGCATGTATGGAATTAAGAGTCTGTATGATCAAAATATGAACAACAGAGTCCCCACCTGCTAATTAGAGCACGCGAATAGGCCCTTAAATTAATTATTTAATTTAATGAAGCACGCAAGTTTATAAAATTTACACAATCCGAAACAAGAAAAAAATTTAAAAAATTGCATTTTTAGCATTGTCTGAGATTGGACCCCTCAAGTGCTGACGGTCGTAGTTGACACCCTAGTCATTTCTCTTTTGGGAATTTCGAGTCATCGAGATTCTTTCACGGTGCATTTCACGCGGGGTAGAGTCGTGTCGCCACCTCGGAATCTTTCAAATTGGAAACATTTCATAAAAGCAGGATAAGAGGGTGGTTCACTTAGCAAACTATTGAACTTTCATACAATATTAGATTATTAGCCTCCAACTCGCATTGTTGCTAAAGCTGAAAATCAAATTTTTTAAACTTTTTTTGGTTCTTCTGCAATATTTTTGGTTTCGCATGATTTTTGTATGCAGCAAAAAAGATTTTGCATGTTTTGCCTAATATTAATAAAAAATATTAATAATATTAGATTTTTACGAGTGGTAGAACATCCTAAAAAACTCAAAAAATTGTCATTTTAGCACATTCTAATAGCTTTGTTCCTTGCCACAGAAAATATGGAAAAATCGTTTTAATACCATCCCTAACTATCCCTAACCTAACCAATTCGTTGCTCAAAAATGCTAAATCAACCCCAAAACAGGGCGTGAATCAACGTTTTTTCCGTGAAGCGGAGAAATTACCGTTTTCCATCAATACCCTAGAGTCGAGATTTCTATTATGCAGTGTTCTACTGAATTGTAGTCTTTTTATGAATAGAAAACGGTTTCCTGGGGAGAATGCAGCCAGACGAGCGTTATCCACTCAAATCGGTACAATCGAATTTCAAAACGTTGAGCAAAGCCCAAGGGAAATTAGGGCCCTACTTACTTGGGTTTCGGACATTAGGAGCCCTTTTAAGATCCTTTATGGACACCAGGGGCACTTTTTAGGTTAGTTTTTTATCTTTCTTGGACACTATTGGCTCTTTCTTTGGGTTTTGGACAGTAGGGGCCCTTTTTACCTCGATTTTTGGACATTAGGGGCCCTTTTTAGATCC
>JAGWEN010001059.1:0-42259 GCA_018703685.1 Orius laevigatus
TTTTTGAAAGTAAAAGACCCTTTTCAGAAAGATTTTAACCCTTTTCCGATTAAAGCAGAACCTTTTCAGCCTGATTTTGACCCTTTTTCGACAAGAAGATGGTTAGGGATGACCCTTTTCAGCCTGATTTGACCCTTTCTGTCCAAAAAAAGACACTTTTTCGGCAGATTTACCCCTTTTTGAAAGTAAAAGACCCTTTTCAGAAAGATTTTGACCCTTTTCCGATTAAAGCAGAACCTTTTCAGCCTGATTTTGACCCTTTTTCGACAAGAAGATGGTTAGGGATGACCCTTTTCAGCCTGATTTGACCCTTTCTGCCCAAAAAAAGACACTTTTTCGACAGATTTACCCCTTTTTGAAAGTAAAAGACCCTTTTCAGAAAGATTTTGACCCTTTTCCGATTATAGCAGAACCTTTTCAGCCTGATTTTGACCCTTTTTCGACAAGATGATAATTAGGGATGGTTAGGGATGAACCTTTTCAGCCTGATTTGACCCTTTCTGCCTAAAAAAAGACACTTTTTCGACAGATTTACCCCTTTTTGAAAGTAACAGACCCTTTTCAGCCTACCTTTATGGACAGGAAAATACCCTTTTCATGCCAGATTGTGAACCTTTTTAACAAGAAAAGACCCTTATTAGTCAAATTCGAACTTTTAAAGGCAAGAAAATACGCTATTCTTCATGATTTCGAACCTTCTTTTTACAAGAAAAATACCCTTTTTAGGGAGATTTTGTATCTTTTTGTCAAGAATAGCTCTGATTAGACAGATTTTCAACCTTTTTCACATGAAAAGACCCTTTTAACCAGATTTCAAATGTTGCAGATAAAAAATTAAAAGCCTTGGTTTACGCAAAATGAAAAAAATTTCATCTGCTCACCCCAGGTGGGGGAGTGTTCCGCCCTGCTAATGGAGAGTTCTGTAGAAAACCAACATTTTATGAAATTTCCCATTTTGGGGGTTCCACTTCCATAACTACCAGACCAGACCTTTTATATTCCCAACAAAGAATTGACCTACACCAATCCATGACGTCACAAATCGTTCATCTGGTCACGTCAAGAATCTAATTTCCGAGATCGTGACTTGTATTCTGGCGATTTCGCCAAATTCCGAACGAAAAGTCGTTAGTTTATTGTGTTTTCGAACGTTTCCTCTAATATTATCCTAGGAAAAGACATACATTGTCCAGTCAAACTAAGCCCGAAAAGGCCAAATAAAAGAGATTTATTTCCTAGAAACACATAACCGAAACCCGTGCGCTTTGGCATCAGGAGCGTTTTTAAGGTGATGTTTTTCGTTTTTTCGCCAATATCTCGAAAAGCGTTAGTCGTAGGGGAAATAATTTTTAGTACAAAATTAAAGATAATTAAATTTACTATAATTTTGAGCAAATATAATTTTTTCGTAGGACCAAACGTTTATGAGCTACGAGGTCGCAAAAAAAACCGGGGTTTTCTACTTTGACCTCTAAAGGACAGAAGACGTCATCTAATCAAAAACTACTTTTGACCGTTAATTTTTTTGAGGGTTGGTTCTTAAAGGTAATTAAATTCTCTACAACTTTTACTAAGTACACTTTTTTGATTAGATGACGTCTTCTGTCCTTCAGAGATCAAAATAGAAAACCATGTTTTTTTTTGCAACCTCGTAGCTCCGATACGTTTGGTCCTACAAAAAATCGTTTTAGCTCAAAATTATAGGAAATTTAATTATCTTTAATTTTGTACTAAAAATGTTTTCGCCTACGACCAACGGTTTTCGATATATTAGGAAAAAACGAAGAAAATCGCATTAAAAACGCTCTAGCATCCAAAGCGCAAGGGTTTCTGTTATGGACTTTTTTGTGGTTAATCAGGGGACCAACTCTTACACATTTCTGTGGATAAACAAAATACCTTATTTTTTTCCACCCCCAGGCTTAGTTTGACTGGACTATACAGGAGATAATTTGTATCTATGCGTGGGTAAATAATATTTTGTAACGCCTCTTTGCTACTTGAATAAGATAACCCATCGTGAAAAGCGAAAGGACGAAGAAAGGGGGTGGCTTCTTTTATTAAGGCACTCCATTCTTCTTCTTCCCTTAAAATCTCAAGTAATGACTTCCGGCCGTGGCTCGAGGGAGATCCCCCTACTCGAGTGCATTAAAGATTAAATTTCATGTCGCTTCGCTTTTTTCCTCTTCCATTAAAAATAACAAATTATGACATTTTCCAACCCTTGACTTTGATTATAAGAGTTAAATTTAATAAACTCAAGTTTAAAAAGTAATTAACTTAAAAATAATTAAATAAAATTAAAAGAAAATCTCTTATAAAGGTTATTAAAAATTACGTCTAGGAGCTTTCTTGTCGACCATATTAAGTCCCTTTAGATTGTTTGTGGTTCTAGGAGCAGTTGTCAGTTTTCAACCTCCCCACGACAACACCTTAATTCTCAAAGCAATCAAACATCAAACGAACCCTACAAGTGGTTTCTACGAAAAGGTCCCAATTAAAACCGAATATTTCGTCTAAATAAAAAGGACGAATTGAATTTAAGATGTAACAAATGTGACGAGTGAAATGACAAAGCGAAAACTGACTGACGTGATCGAGGGTATCAATTTCCCAAGAGGGGTTATAGGAGGAAGATGAGGGGCGTTGAAAAAAAGAGGAGCTACAAAGTCAGGAATAAAAAAAGAGTGAGAGGGGAGCAATTTTTTCTCCTCGATTCTCTCTTTATCTAGGCCCACCCTTCTCCTTAACCTCTCCCAAGCCGTGTTCCATTTTTCATAATAACCTCCCGAAAACTCTCCTGAAGCTAAACGCTTTTCCTTCCCGACAGAACAGACGTCGATATATCACATCTGCTGCTAAGACGAAAAGAGGTTTTAACTATCGGTTTAGAAAAAAATTGCGAGAAAAAACAAAAACTTTTTCAAAAAGCGGCCTCCTAAAGCCCTACTATGTTTATGGTGCAAAGGTGAAGATCGGTATGGTTTTACCATAATCTTGAGTTTTTTGGGATAGGCGGAACGCTGCTGCTGTAGCTCCAACCTCCAAGGCTCTATCTTGTATGTGGTGCAAATTTGGTGAAGATCGGTGGTGTTTTACCAAAATCTCGAATTTTGGAGTATGCGGAACGCTGCCGCGTTTCTAGCCCTACTCTCCTAATGAGCCACGGTGAAAATTTGGTGAAGATTGGACCGGTAGCACGCGAATATTGCAGTTTCACCAAGAAACATCAATGCCTAGAAATTCGAAATTTTCCTTCAGATTGACCCTATGGGGTCTCCTTGACCCTTTTCCTAAATTTTGGGTTCGAGGGTAACAATCTGACTTAAAATAGGAATACATAATGAATTAATATTCCAGAAATTGTATCATCTCATTTCTTGGATTCGAAAATATCAACAGTGTTTCCTTCTAATTGCCCCCTCAGGATCGATCCCTCCTCCTACGCAGTTGTGCAAACAATTTTATTTACGTTCGATTTCAAAATGATTTGATTTATTACACCGAGAATGGTCAAGTGGGAAAATTGGATTTGATAGCGAGTCTCGGAATGGAAAGTGAGGAATATTCAGTGCGTACACCTCCTCTCCCCTTCACTGGCTACACCTAAATCAATGTCGAATTCGGGCTATTCCCTAGGAAGGTCGAGGAATCGCTGTCGAACACAGATCCTTAACACTTCCCTGAAATAAGAAACAAAATTTAACGTTTTGAAACAATAGAATGTCGACTCATGGACCTTCATGGCCTTTCAGTCGTGCGTTCTTAGCATAAGTTGTTCGCCTAGTAGAAGACCCACGAAGGGTCAGCAAGTCGAGAACTTGAGAAACCTGTGCTAACCTCAGGAGGGGCGAAAAACCACGCTGATTTTCGGTTTTTTGCCTCTAAGTCCTAAACTAAGCGTTTTATGACAAAACACACTCTATTCAATGTTGTAGGGCATAAGATTTTGAACAATTTATAATTTAATAAATTTTCCCGTAACCTTACTGCTTATCGAGATACGTCCTATCAAAGTTTGAGAATTTCAAAAAACAGATGGTTTAGGCCCTATAAAAGATGGTTTTGCCCCTCTAATAAGTTCAATTAGTTCAATTTGGCGTCTGATGGGTCAGTTCTATGGTTATTGACCATAAATTTCGTCATGCTGGAACACCTGGGTGGAGGGGAGAGCAGAGACCTCTTCTCGACTCTTAGTATTCATCCTTAGCAATTAAATTACC
The DNA here is from genome assembly GCA_018703685.1 of Orius laevigatus. Taxonomy (NCBI): domain Eukaryota; kingdom Metazoa; phylum Arthropoda; class Insecta; order Hemiptera; family Anthocoridae; genus Orius; species Orius laevigatus. The sequence goes on from JAGWEN010001059.1 coordinate 4,224, forward strand.
TTTAAAATGAGACTAATCCGGACTTGCTAGGACTTGGCGTTCTCCCGTAAAGCTTACTAAAGTGGAAATCAAACCACGTCAGCCTGACGCTGCCCATCTGCCACCCCTTCTCAACCACTTTCAAATGGCTGACGATGATTTTTATCTCTTCTTATGTCAGATATGACCCAAAAATTAGTATTTAAAATTTTAACCATTACAAAATAGGTGCTCCGACGTCCAATTTTGGCACCCTTAAAATCGGCCGCCATCTTTAAAAGGTAACGATTTTTCATGGTATTCTATGACCCTAACTACTTACCAATATTTATTAAGGTTCAAGAACGTAAGTTGAAAGGAAGCAAGGAAGAAAAGAAAAATAAAAGGGGAGGTTGGTCTCTGCTCTCCCCTCCACCCAGGTGTTCCACCATGACGAAATTTATGGTCAATAACCATAGAACGAACCCATCAGACGCCAAATTGAACTAATTGAACCTATTAGAGGCCCAAAACCATCCGTTAGAGGGCCTAAATTATCTGTTTTTTGAAATTCTCAAACTTAGATAGGGCGTATCTCGATAAGCAGTAAGGTTACGGGAAAATTTATTAAGTTATAAATTGTTGAAAATTGTATGCCCTACAATATTGAATAGAGTGTGTTTTGTCATAAAACGCTTAGTTTAGGACTTATAGGCAAAAAACCGAAAATCACTTAAAGTTTACAGAGAATCTTTGGCATGGCCTTAAATGCTAATTTTTTTAAACATTCCTCTTATTTTGATAACTAAAGAAAAACTTCAATGAATCTAGGGAATCTGCTGACTTAAAATTCGATAGATTTCTACGGATAAAAAAGATGTTTTGAAAATTTCACATCTATAGGTCCTGTGACCTATAGGTAGAGAGCTTAGTCCATGGTCCATCATCTTCTTATCGACAGGTTTACTGCCAATGAATTAAATTAGTCAATTTTCGATGTTTTTTTTTGTGAAATAGGACAATCCTTAAAATGTAACAAAAACTATGAATATCAAACTCGTCTTTTAATTATAATTCAACCATATCCTGATATTATTTGCCATAAACTAATTGGGTTCAACTCTAGAAACTTCAACCTCATTATTTTTCCCTATTTGGACAGGATAATTAGAAGATATTTTATCCTAATAATATTTTATGGTTTTCAAGACCTCAACAGTCTTCTATTATATCATTTAATACAGTGTAGTTTCATTAATGAAATGTTGGGTAGTGCAATGGTTGATTTATGAGAAAGATAAGTTGGGGAAGGGGTCATAATTGTGAATTCGTGGGAACCTAATAAAAATGTAAGGAAAGGATTGAACGTGTCCGATATTGGAGAGCGTCGATGATACCTGTAGCGCTTGGACGAAAATGCGTGAAAAGGGTGGGGGAGGTTTGAGAGTGCCCTGGGCCCGGGAAGGTGGAAAATCCCCGGATTCCGGGTGGAGGTTTTTATTCTTTTCAATACATAAAATAGATCCTGCTGAGTCAAAAGATTCGATATTCACTAATTAAAATTTTTTTTCTATATTCATTAGGAAAATGGTTCCCCTGGAAGATCGTGGGTCAACTAAACAGAGCAGGTAGGAGGGGGGTCGGGACGGTGGGATGCTGGGCCTCGTGGATCCTGTGGGAGGGGGTAGAACCAAGAAGAGTTAGATCAATAGCTTGCCAGTCAGTTTGCAGAGGCGCAATCGGTAGGGAGGACCAGGGACCCCACAAGAGGAGGTCGAGATAGGAAGACAGATTCTGAGCGCGCGGGGTCCGAAAAGCGCCGCGAGTGTGTGAGTGTGTGCGTGAGTGAAGTGAACCAACAAAACAATTTTTTCAAATCCTCAAACATTCAAATTAAACACACGCACAAAAAAATTTTTTTCTCCAAAAAGTGTCGGACATCAAAAAAATGAGGACAGGTTACATCAAGTCTAGGAGAAAACACGTTCTTGGGACAATTGTTATCTAATTTTCCTCCATTTTAAAAATTCCTACAATGGTTAACGCAGCGAGGCTTCGACTCCTCCATTTCCATCCTTCGAGACTTCAACTATTCGCATGTTAACGCTTGTCCCTATACGTGTTAAAACTCCGAACATGTCAGGCCTATTTAACATGGCTCAGGGTAAACTGAGCCGTTTCTTTAACTACAAGGTAAGCATGCCCTTTATTCCTTATCAGGACCTTCAGAAGATTCATCCAAGACAACCATTTTCACTTATACCTACGCCTTCAAACGAGAACAAAAGTTGCAAATCCCTTGATAAGAAGCCCTGCATTATAAAAGCTTTGTTTCTTCAATTATAAATAAGGAAACCTGTGGGATATCTTTAAAAGTAAAGACCATGGAAAAAGGACTCTTGTTTAAAATCCTTCAAACATTGAATTTTTAATCACTAAACAAATAAAGGTACTCGGTTTTGAAATGAGGTTCTTTTGAGTGTACTTTCTAATTTCCCTCCAGAGCCTTCCTAAAAGGACGAAAGGACCTTTGATATCATGTATTTTTATTAGAAGATACCTTTAAAATAGTTCAAAAAGTTCATTATTTTGACAGCAGACTAATGAAAAGTGTTTTCCATTAGAGGATTTCCGGAGGAAAGCAGGCTATTGAGGTCGGCCTTACTGATGCCTGTATATTCGTAATCAGGACGATCTCCTGATCACGAAAATAGAGGTCATTCCAAACCTGGGGATGGAAGGAACTCCCTCTCAGGACTCATTTTAACATTTTGAGCCCCTATGAGGGTTTTATCATATCTACTCCTAAATATTCGTCTTAATACCTCCAAATCTAGTGGAACTTGTACTTATGACCTCCGGGATTGGAGGCATAAAGGAATATACATACAGGAGCGATAACTCGAGACTTGGTATTGGAGCTTCTGTGGTTCCAGAATGAAGCCTATTGAAAATGGCTGGAATCAAAGAAGCAGCTATGGTACTTTGCTTAGCTCATAAAGAGCACTTTCGTGATTTTCTGGAAACCTGAAGGTTTGAGAAGGTTGAAAATCGTGACGGGAATGATGAGCCGAGGACCATATTAAGAACAGTTCAAACAGAAGAGGTTCTGGGAATCTGCTAAGGGGCATCAGTGGAATTTCGTGATCTTGGCAATTAGCAGCAGATTGAAATTGAGCATAGAGAGACGCATGAACTGGTATTACATTTTTTCTTCCAAATCGGCTTTAAAATTGATGTCAAATCGAAATTATGTAAACGAAGAATTTTGCATAATTAACTTTTTTTTGTTGTGAGTTTAATTGATGTAAATCGAGGAGTCGTCCAGTTAAACATGCTACTAATGATTCCGTATATTTTATTTATGACGTAATGAGTTACACCTCGTGGGTGGGTTACAAAAATAATTAGTGAAAATGTGTTTTTCAATTTGTTGGCTTTTTTTTTTGGATGTTTCAGCATTTTTTTCATTTAAACCTTTGAACCAGGGTTCACGAATGTTCCCAGAATGGCAATTATTCCGTTTGGGTCTTTATTTGGGAGTTTATCACGTCGGAAAAGATGAATTCGAGCGTTGGCCGGTGCCAAAATTTCTTCTTTAGTACCGAATCCGTTTTATTGGCTATCGTTGGCTTTGGGCAAAAATCCAGGATTCGCATAATGGTTCGATTCAATACCGAAAAATGGTATTTATACTCTATTATTTTCCATATTCTTTTGGATTTACATATCTGTTGAATGGAATCTATGGAATTGCGGATGCTGGACTGGGCTGAGGAGAGTCCCTGGTCGGCATTTCGGATTAAGGGAGCGGTGAGTAGGGTCCCTGAGGATTCTACCCAAAGATTGAGTTGATTCCTATCACTCTTTTATTTTTTTAAATTTGATTTCGAGCCTCTCTTAACTACTTGATTTTTTAGCCTTATGTAATAAACTCAATTTTTAACTAAAAAAAAAAAAAAGTCTCTAAGCCGAAAGCCTCCTTGAGGCCGACCTCAATAGCCTGCTTTCCTCCGGAAATCCGCTAATAGGTATATTTAAAGCATATTTTTATTACAATGTTGGGGATGTAAATGTACTTTTTTTTTTTAAATTGTTCAGCATGATACGACCTTATAAGCTTTGTGAGATTGAAAAATGTATTACATAGACGATATTAAAGAAGAAAAGCAAACGATGATAGTAAAGGAACTTGATTTTCCTTCTGGAAAGAACATTTCAAAGCACCTTGGTCAGGAAGGTTTCGACGTATCTGGCTTGGACACTTATAGGTCGCCGGACATCTGGGGACAATCTCGAACCTCAAAAAGGGTGGTAACATCCTTTTTCAACAAAACAGGTTCAGACACCAATTTTCATCCCCAATCTCAGTGTAACTCCTTTACACGACGGTTGATATTAAGCATTTGTTATATAAAATTTTGTTTTTTGTAGATTTTATTTCTTGGCAGAATGAGACAGTTTCTTTGTTTATTTGCGCCAGTTCTTCTTTCAGACTAAATACATCGAAAAAGAATTACACACTCACTTAAGAGAGTAATTTGTTACTGTAGAAGAAAATTAGAGAGATAAAAGGAAAAAAAACGAAACTTTCTCAAAAAGTGGCCTTCTAAGGCCCTACCCTATATTATATGCAAATGTGGTAAAGATTCAAGGGTAACACAATAGATGTCTTTTAGAGAAAGTTAAAAAAAGAAATATAATAAAGGAAAACTAAAGAAAGAAGGTTTTGGTTGGTAAAAGGTTTTTTTCTTCTAAGGGTTGTTTTGAGGTTGGCGCGTGGGTATGGTTATGGTGAAAGTGATGCCGGGGAGGTGGATTTGACTGGTTCCCTTTGATATTCGGCCGGTATTCTCGGGAGAGGAAAAGTAGGTCAGGGGGTCAGGACGTGTGCCGTGCGCCCTCCGCGGCCCCGGGTGCGGTCCCCGCCTTCGCCTTCGCCCTGGCCAACGTCCCCGATCCCTTGTGGCCTCCCTTCTCAAAAACCAATTCTCCCCCCACCCCTCATCGTCCTATCCGATATTTCCCCTTGGGAAGACGAGAGAAGATGAAGCGACTTGAGAGGAACAAGAAACCCTTTACCTCACCTTTTTCCTTCACGCTACACTCAACCCAAAAACACCCTTTTGTCTTCGAGAAAAATGAGACATAATGTACCCTTTCTTATATTATTAAAACTTTTTCAGTTTAGTGGATTTTTTCCTTACATCCTTTTAGCGGAAAAAAGAACCAAGAAGGATAAATGGTTCAAAAAATAAAGAGGCCCTTAGGGGGAAAAAAGATGAAAGTGACCAAAAAGTGATTTCGAGAAAAATAACAAACAAACTTTGATTTCTATTAATCCTTTTGTAATATTCTAGCATGTAAATTATAACATTCATCTATTTTCCCCCTTATACCGAATCTTTTCATGTACATCTGATTTAGTTATCGTGGATTATTTCCTTTCATTATCCACTTACAAGTCCTGTAAATCTCCTTTTTTCGACTTTTATTGTTTTTGTCATAAAAATTATGATTACAAAGTTTACGATTTTCAAAATTTTATGATTTAAAAAAAAATAAAAACATGGCGACCTATATTAATGTATTCTAGAACTAAAATTTAAATGAAATTTTTCAAAAAAACCAATAGTTTTTTCAGAATATTGGAGAAATACATAAAATGGAATCATATATTATTGTATTCACTGAATAATAATATTTACTGAAATAAACACAAACGCTGAGACCTTATCGAAATTGCATTGGAAACCTTGAGTAGAAAATAAACCATTTGTCAAGACCGCAATAAAAATTTATAAAACCCTAAATATTGAGGGAAGAATTCCTCTTTTTCCTTTTCTGACATTTTTTATTCCGTTATTTCCTCCTCGAAATATCCTATTTTCGACAAGGTAATAAATCAAACATTTTTTTTAATATTTAAAACATTTTTGGCACGATGGACTCCTCTTATCTCGAACGATAAATCGACCGTTTTTTAAATAAAATTTTCAAAAAAAAGTGAAAGGAGATGATAAATAAGCCCTTTTTTCCCCCCTTACCGATTTTGTTTGTCCGATCCGCTCAAAACTGATGAATCTAGGGAATTATCTTGGTAAATCCTCTTACCTTTTCGCATTATTGGATCTGTTTTGATTTATTTTCATTCATTTTTAAAAAGAGAATGTAACGGGAAAAATGGACGCAACACTCAACTGTCTTGATGGTTTAGCAAACCCCTTTGCGCCGTGATCTTAAAAATCTGTAATTTCTTATATTTATTTTTCAAAGATCCATTACATGATAAAGTAGTTCCAGTATTGAGCGGTTCTGAAGAAAATATGAGACTTTATGATCGAATCCGGTCAAACATCGAGGGAGTTCTCAATGTCGTATAACAGGTCCAGAGTGTCGGAAACCTTTTCCTCTCCCTAAATTCAATTATTTCCACCTCAACCACTTTATTCTATTACCCCCATTCCCCTCGCCATCCATTATGAGAAATAACAATAAACCTTTTTCGTTTTATATGTTTGACCCGTTCTTAAGGAAAAAAAGAGAAATCTCGAGTATAGGTCAGGCTTGATTTCTCAGAAAGCTAAAAATGGGAGGAGAGTTGATTCGGTTAAGAAGATAAACGAGTTCCAAAAGCGAATGATCCCTGGCTGGAGCTCCCGTGACCCTTAAACACCTCCTTAAGGATATCTCTTCCCTTCGGTTCATAAAATTTCCATTTGGATCCTTTCCAGAAAATCCCTTCCGCCCTTGAACTAAGAAATAACAGACTCGTCTTTAGCTTAATTAAATATTCAATCGAATCGAGAATTACGGCGGCGGATTTTTTCAAGTGGGAAATGCCGACCTCGTGAAGGAAGCCTCTTGAAACTTCACGATAAGCGATCGATGAAGGTTACAAACAAGGTGGAAACTTAATTGGAGTCCACTCACCTGAGAAAAAGCCAAGATTAGTTCGAAAACAGAAGGATCCCAACAATAATTTTCAACCTTCTCAAAAATAGGTTCGCTTTTAAACTTTTATTTCCTAACTTTAAGACTAATAGATAATTTCTCTAATATTTTATCACAATTAATAACTTCCTTTTGTTGCAAAAGTTACTTCAAGAACTTTGCTTAAATTAGGAGAAAGAATTAACTTTTGAAAAAGAAAGTTATTACGTTATAACAAATTACCCTATAGGGTCAATTTGACCTTTTATCGTTATCTGACATAAAAGAGTCCCGCGGCAGCAGGACTAAAGAGGTAGATTTCTTTCAGATGGTTAGAGGGGGACTCGGACGATCGACGCGGTAGTGTAGCGTTTCACAATGCACGCGGATCACCTGAAACTCGGACGATGCATCTAGGATGAACAGAATGGTTGAAATCCCATTTTGAATTTTTTTTTATATAACCCATTGAGTCGATAAAACCATCAATTTTTCTCAAAAAACTCTAAGAACGTCCGAAAAACCGAAAAACAAAAATAAATTTCGAAATCCTATCTAGATTTAGAAAGCTTAAAGTCTCAGTTAAATATTATGTTTAATGGATATCGGTCATAAAATAGTCCCAAATGCCTCAAAACCACGTCAGAAGTCAAAAACACGTGTTAGGTGCTCGATTTGGCCACTTTTGCCCGAATTCAGCACACACAAAAATTCGCCAAAAATCGAGGAATCGAGATATCGGGGTTCCGTAAAAGGATTTAGAAACTTCAAGTGGAGTACTAAAACTTCTTTTGGATAGTATAACCCCGAATCATTCCGAAGACACCAAAAACAATCAAAACGAATTTTGGAGACATCATGAAAAAACTCAATTTTTCCTAGAACGAATAAGACTGAGAAATCAAAAATCGGTTCAGTCGTTTCGGAGAAAACACGAGAAATCGAAATTTGAAAAACCGGTCTTCAGGTGCTACCACCTGACGGTGATTAAAGAAAGGATCTTATGGTCAGAAACGAGGCAGCGTTCAGCCTAGCGAGAACCACCAGACCTATTCTTTACTTTATTACAAAAACTATTCCACAATGTTGTACTTTTATGGCTTTCAGGGATGCCACATCTAGTTTTAGACATCCTTAAAAGCTAAAATAGTGAGTATGGCCATGTTTCTACTTAAAATGAACGAACATAAAAAACAAAAACGGTTTAGTATTATCTAGGTCGAGTCTCTAAGCTCTATTTTTGACCTAATTTAACCACAAACGATTATTATCCTTGTTTCCTTTTTCCAACACTCGAGCACAAAAAATAGTACAATCCCACTCAAAACAGAGGAACTTGTGGTCTAGAAGGGTAAAAAAACGCTTATTCTCTCGTGCAGATCCACAGGTGGACACTAGAAGAAATTATAGTTGGAATAGTAAGCGAGAACTGGAGACGAGAGAGAAAAAAATGCGGTTTTTATCGCTTTTTCTTCTCAGGAAGAAGTGGAAAACGCTTCTCACTCTCGGCCAACTATCGACCAGCCAAATATTATCCCGGACATCTGTTGCATCCCTGTTTCGCTCATTCTCATATTTCATTTTATAAGTACCTACTTAGCTCAAAGGATTAATGAATTTTAATATAAAAAAAATTGTTGGAAATTGTTGAGTTATGAAAATTCTCTTTTTCAGATTATCGTTTCTCATATTTTTTCACTCACATATTCTTTCGCCATTTATGAACATTTCTCTTTTGGCGTGCTTAAACGTAAAAAATATTTCTCTCCTGATATTTATTTGGCGTACGCTTTATAAAAAGGTAACGATGGTGATGCTGCGGTGATGGACGGAGGGGGATTCTTATTCACAGAGCCCATGTTGCGTGTTCCTTTTCTTTTATTGCCTTTGTAATTCCCTCATATTTTTTCCCCCTCGCGAGTTTCTCCCTGAAAAATGTATAAAAGTGAATTTTTCAAAACGTAAATCTCCGAGGAAAGATGACCATTTAATTCCTTCAACAAAGTCGTGTTGAAATGAATTAAAATTAGCGGACAAAAGTCAAACTTCTACTTTGTATTCAAATGGTGCGTTCCGGTTTTGTTTGCGGAATAATCGCGGTTTCTCAAGAACGTATACAATGGCAACCGTATTCCGGAAATCGTCGGATTTAAAAAAATAAAATGATTTATTTTCTGAGATAGAATAGACTGGCGAAAGTTAACAAATGCTCAAAATTCATCTTCTTATTTCCTTTTATTCTTCCTTTTTATTGGCTATATTGTGATTTCCAATAGTCCAAGATACAAGGCCGGGGTTCAACATCGTCGTTTTGACTTAGTGGGCAGGGGCGGACTGGGACCTTAGGGCGAGGGTGGGTTTTCAGTTAAGGGGCGCCCGAAAGAAAAATATATTCAGCAAAAACAGAGGTTCCCAAACTTTTTCACAGTACGCCCCCTTTTAAACCAATTACCTAAAACCTTTGCTCTAAAGTATTGAATGTTAACTTTGAGGTTTTTGGGTGAAATTTGGGTTTTAAAATGTCGATTCTGAGATTTTTGATAAAAGAAATTTGCTCTTATAACCATGATTTGGAGATTTTTGACAAAAAATTTCCAATTTAAAGTTGATTTTGAGGTTCTTTGACGAAAATTAGGCATAATAAATGTTGATTTTGAGTTTTGACTAAAATTGGGCTTTACAAATGTTGATTTTGAGGTTTTTTTGACGAAAATTTGGCTTTATAAATGTTGATTTTGAGGTTTTTTTTGACGAAAATTAGGCTTTAAAAATGTTGATTTTGAGGTTTTTGACGAAAATTTGGGTTGTTGATTTCGAGGTTTTTTGACCAAAATTAAGCTTTTTTAAATGTTGATTTTGAGGTTTTTGGAAGAAAATTAGGCTTCATAAATGTTGATATTGAGGTGTTTTACGAAAATTTGGATTTTAAATGTTGATTTTGATGTTTTTCACGAAAATTTGGCTTTATAAATGTTGATTTTGAGGTTTTTTGACGAAAATTAGGCTTTAAAATGTTGATTATGAGGAGTTTGACGAAATTAGGGATTATAAATGTTGATTTTGATGTTTTTCACGAAAATTTGGCTTTATAAATGTCGATTTTGAGGTTTTTTGACGAAAATTAGGCTTCACACATGTTGATTTCGAGGTTTTTTAAACTAATTTTTTTGACGAAAATTAGGCTTTACAAATGTTGATTTTGAGGTTTTTGACGAAAATTTGGGTTGTTGATTTCGAGGTTTTTTGACCAAAATTAAGCTTTTTTAAATGTTGATTTTGAGGTTTTTGGAAGAAAATTAGGCTTCATAAATGTTGATATTGAGGTTTTTTACGAAATTGGTTTTAAATGTTGATTTTGATGTTTTTCACGAAAATTTGGCTTTATAAATGTTGATTTTGAGGTTTTTTGACGAAAATTAGGCTTTAAAAATGTTGATTATGAGGAGTTTGACGGAAATTAGGATTATAAATGTTGATTTTGATGTTTTTCACGAAAATTTGGCTTTATAAATGTCGATTTTGAGGTTTTTTGACGAAAATTAGGCTTCACACATGTTGATTTCGAGGTTTTTTAAACTAATTTTTTTGACGAAAATTAGGCTTTAAAAATGTTGATTTTGAGGTTTTTGACGAAAATTTGGGTTGTTGATTTCGAGGTTTTTTGACCAAAATTAAGCTTTTTTAAATGTTGATTTTGAGGTTTTTGGAAGAAAATTAGGCTTCATAAATGTTGATATTGAGGTGTTTTACGAAAATTTGGATTTTAAATGTTGATTTTGATGTTTTTCACGAAAATTTGGCTTTATAAATGTTGATTTTGAGGTTTTTTGACGAAAATTAGGCTTTAAAAATGTTGATTATGAGGAGTTTGACGGAAATTAGGATTATAAATGTTGATTTTGATGTTTTTCACGAAAATTTGGCTTTATAAATGTCGATTTTGAGGTTTTTTGACGAAAATTAGGCTTCACACATGTTGATTTCGAGGTTTTTTAAACTAATTTTTTTGACGAAAATTAGGCTTTACAAATGTTGATTTTGAAATTGTTCATGAACTTTTGGGGATATTTTCACACACAAAAAATATCTTGAGCTTCCCACACCCCCCTTGGGACAGCTTACGCCCACCTAGGGGTTCCGTCCACCCCCCCCCCACCCCGGGGGCCAGTCCGCCCCTGTTCGAGGGGTTCAACGTCTTCAGTTTAGGCTTCAAGTTTGTTCTAAATCCAAGTTTGCGTCATCCCACCTTGTGCTTTGTCCACCATTTTGAAAAAACTGGCCAAAAATGGTACTTAATGATTAAAAATTTTGACTAATTAATTTTTGTTCATTTGAATGGAGTCATCATCAACATTTTTTTTTTCATTGATGGTTTTTAAAATATTGAAGGGTAAACAATCAAGTCATTTGCCTCCAGCGATTTGACTACGCTCGGTATTTCATTTTAAAAAAATTCCGCTAAAAAAAACGGCGAAGGCGATGAAAAAGGGAGTTTTAAATTCCACGTTGTTTTTAGAGGACGGAAAAATGAATCCGTGGGTGAGATGGAAAAAAAGGGGGAGCTGGCATACATGGGAATCGATTAGCCCTTTGAGTGGTTTTTCGCTTTCAGACATATTTCCGCTCAAATGATATTAAAAGAGTGATGCCGTAAGGGAAAAAGAGGTCCAACTCGAAAAAAAATTCAGTCAAGGTATTAACCAGAAAACAAAGCAGCTTCCGCATTTTTCGGACAAAAAGTTCAAATCGAACTTAACGATCTCCCGGTCTATTAAACTGGCGACTTTCTAATTTTGTTTTGAAATTCAAATCGTGTCGTGGTGGGTGGTGTCGGGTTCGAAGGGGAGCATGTGTCTCGACATCGAGGTCCGCTGATTGATTCGAGATTGGACTGTAATTGCCTCATTTTATATCCTCCAACATTTGCTTCACGGCACAACCTGTTGTGCTTTCAAATTCAAAATGAAATCCACTTATTCAGCAAACATTCGCTTAATTTGAAAAGCCTTTGACGTAAAAAAGACGATAATGCTCTCTGATGGGTGTGATCTTGAGAGGAAAAGAGGTGAGAAATAAAACAAGAGACTAAAGGAGCTATAGAAGGCTCATCCTTTCAAAGATCTTGATCTAGAGCCTTAGTGCCATCCTATCGAATTTTCTAGTTTCCCTCCACCAACCTACTTAAGAACACCACTTTAAATTATCTTCCATCAGCTATTTCAGAAAGTTTGTTCAGGAAAAGAAATTACCTGGATCGTACTCTTATAGAGCAATCAGTGAAATGAAGGTGTAAAGCTCGAAAAACAAGATAAAAAATTCACCTTGTTTGGCTGCATTAAAAATTCGTGGAATTTTAATCCAGAGTACAAAAAGAAGGTTAAACGTTCCATTTAAACATACATCAACTTTGCTTTTATCAACCTCGCCTTGTTTTATTCATCTAATCCTACAAGAAGACTAATAAAAGTCCAAGTAGAAAAAAACCGTTGTCCAAAAAGGATCAAAATCCAAGCTAAGAAGGGCCCTTTTCGTTTTAAAGGTACAAAACATGGCCCCTAGTGGTAAAAAATGATCAAAAATCAAGCTAAAGTGCTTTTTTTTTGTCGTAAAGAAACAAAATTTAGTTAAAAACGGGCCTATTGCCCACAAAGGGTCAAATATCGATCTATAAAGGGCATTATTTTTCGTAAAGGAATAGTTAAAAAAGGGCCCATCATGTCAAAAAGGTCTGGTCTAGTAGTTATGGAAGTGGAATTCCTAAAATCGGAGTTTACCCAAAAAGTGGCCTCCTAAGATCCTAACCCTGTTTATGGTGCCGTAAAGATCGGGAAAAAAAATGAAATCTAATGTTTGGCAGTTATTATCAAAACTTGATAACGTTATTATCAGTAGTTATGCCTTAAACTTTTGCTGATTTATTTTCCCAATTTATTACGATTATTGCTTATTTGTTTAAACTGAGTATACTAATTAAAATTACTAAATATGACATTGAAATTATGACATTGAAGGAGTAAGAGTGATGAGTCCCCCACAATTTAACTCCCCTTCTCCGCAGCATCTAATCCTTAAAAATCTCGTACCGACGAATCTATTCATTCGATCTTCCTAATATTAGCATATTTGAAATCAGCTCGTCAAAACCTACAAGATGACTATCTGTTTTTTTCAAAATTTCAGTTTTGGTGGAAAATTGTATTTTATTTTTTCCCGAGGAAAATTTTTTCGGAAAAACTGCTCCCTAAGCTGCACGTAGTTTTCCAAAAGAATGAAAACGCGCTTTTCAAAAAAAATTTCCGACCATTTTTAGCGCCCAAAATGAGCAAACTACTTTTGGGCATCTTCCCTCTCTCTCGATCACTGGGTAGAATTTTGATGTCGGATCCCCCTTAATATACTTTATTACCCATATAAGTTTCTACCCTAAAGTGAATACCTCCATATAATATAGAGAAAAAAAAAACAATTTTTTATAGAGAGGCAAAATCATAATTTTCGTATTATGGTAAACTAGGGGATTATCTCAAATCGTATCTCCGTCACGTATTTGGTGATGATTTATATTCAAGGGTGTCATCCACGTTTTTTCCCTCCGAGTCAGTTCATTCGGCTAAAAAAAATGTGATCCATGGTATCGATGGAATTCAAATTTGATTAGCGGTTTTCAATAGAAAGGACAAGAAAGCAGGGCCGGATAGGCTCACCGGGAGATCGGGAAATTCCCGAAGGGCCCCGATTATGGTCCTTTTTTGGGCACTAGGGGCCCATTATATATAGCTCAATTTTTGATCCTTTTTTGACATTAGGGAACCCTTTTTAGCTAGGTTTTTGTTCTTTTTTAGACACTAGGGGCCCTTTTAGCTTGAATTTTGATCCCTTTTGAACACTAGGGGGCCCGTTTAGCATGGATTTTGATCCTTTTTGGACACTAGGAGCCCTTTTTAGCTAGGTTTTTGATCTTTTTTTGGACACAAGGGGCCCTTTTAACTAGATTATGGTTCTTTGTGACAAAAAGGGCCCTTTTTAGGTTGATTTATAATCTTTGTTTGACACTATGTGCCCTTTTAGCTTGGATTTTGATCCTTTTTCGACACTTAGGGCTCTTATCTTGATTTTTTAAAAACCGTTTTTGGACACTATGGCCCCTTTTTAGCTAGGTGTCTGATACTTTTTGGACACAATGGGGCCTTTTTAACTAGATTATGGTTCTTTGTGATGAAAAGATCCCTTTTTAGGTTGATTTATGATTCTTTTGGGCACTAGGGGTCCTTTCAACCAGATTTTTTTCCTTTACTATGAAAAGGAGCTTTTTAGCTTCATTTTTGATCCTTTTTTGACACTTAGGGGCCTTTCCGCTTAATTTTTTGACATTAGGGACCCTTTTAGCAAGATTTCCTTTACCTAAGACACAAGAGGCTCTTTTTAGCCTGATTTTTGATCGATTTTTCAACACGAGTTTCCCTTTATATCAAGATTTCATTCTTTTGCGACAAAATGGCCACTTATTTTTAAGCGTTTAAAGACTTTTAGTTTTTAATATTCCCAAGGGTGGGGGATGGGACGGAGTGTGATAAATTCTACATATCCGACCCTGCAAGAAAGAGCTTACCGAGTTAAGATCTTCAGACCACCAATTTTAATGAATTTTTTAAAAGCTTTACTGCTTTATGGGTGACAAGCAGCTCCCTTAAACAAGGAATAAGCGATTTAAAATATTTATGCGATTAAATTTTCAGTAAATTCAAGCGTTGACGGGCTAACAAAACGTCCACACTAAATTTTCATGAAAAGAAAACACTTTTTCGGATGTGCAACAAGTGAATTCTACATGTCAATACTCTCTCTGTGGAATATTAATAGAAAAACCTTAGTATGCCGGCCGCAAATGAATATTTAAACTCGTAGAGGCTTTTTACAACCGAATGCATTTCCGAGTGTTTCGACCACTTAAATAATTTAGTTGGCCGGATCGTTGGCGAAAGGGACAAGGGAGGGAGGCAGTAAAAGGGACTTCCCCCCGATCGGCTTTCCACTCGTAAATGCTCCATTTTTACGTCTCCAACCTACATCCGAGTCAATAATATCCAAGACGAGAAAAGATTAAAAACGTACCAACGTAACTCTTTCTCAGGGGCGGACTGGCCCAGGAGCTGGGGGGGGGTGGACAGAACCACAGAGCCGGTTTTTTTTTTAAGCGTTATTTTTGCTCAGTGGCTCCCAAACTGGGGGGCGTAAGCTGTCCCCAGGGGGGAAGGGGTGTGTGGGAAAGCTCAAGATTTTTTTTGTGTCCAAATATCCCCAGAAATTCGTCAAAAACCTCAAAATAAAGATTTAAAAAGCCTAATTTTGGTCAAAAAACCTCGAAATCGACATTTTTAAAGCCCGATTTTCGTCCAAAAACATCGACATCAACATTTAAAAAGCCAAATTTTCGTCAAAAACCTCATAATCAACATTTTAAAAGCCAAATTTTCGTCAAAAACCTCGAAATCAACATTCATAATTGCCTAATTTTCGTGAAGAAACCTCAAAATCAACTTTAAATTGACCATTTTTCGTCAAAAACTTCTAAATCATAGTTGTAAGACCAATTTTTGTCAAAAAAAAAAAATAAAATAAAATAAAAAAATAAATAAATAAATAAATGAATAAATAAAAAAACATTTATGATGCCTTATTTTTGTCCTAACACCTCATATTCAACATTTATAAAGCCAAATTTTCGTCAAAAACCTCAAAATCAACATTTTTAAAGCCTGATTTTAGTCAAAAAAAACCTCGAAATCAACATTTATGATGCCTAATTTTCGTCAAAAAACCTCAAAATCAACTTTAAATTGATAATTTTTTTGTCAAAAACCTCAAAATCATGATTATAAGAGCAAATATTTTTGTCAAAAAATCTCAAAATCAACGTTTTAAGTGCAATTTCTTTTGCCAAAAACCTCAAAATCAACATTTTAAAACCCAAATTTCATCCAAAAACCTCAAAATTAACATTCAAAACTTGCAAAGGATTTAATTTGTTTATAAGGGGGGCGCACTGTGAAAAAGTTTGGGAACCTCTGTTTTTTGCCTAATATATTTTTCTAAAAGCCAATTTTTGTTAATATTTTGCATCCGGGCGCCCCCTTAACTGAAAACCCACCCACACCCTAAGGTCCCAGTCCGCCCCTGCTCTTTCTCCTAATGAAAATGACCTTTCCCGCTCTTTTGAAATTTCATGAAAAATTATATTCTTCTTCTATCTCCGAGGCGAGCCATCACGTAGAAAAGAGCGGCCCCCTAATCATGTTTAAGTCATTTATCTCTCACTCTAAGTAGGGTAAACGTTTTCACTGTAACTGATTCAGAAGCATTTCCATAGATTAGAAAAAGTTTTTATTTCAGGTCGTTTCATTAAGTATTTTAGAAAAAGTTGAGAAGATCGGATAAAAAAACCGGGTCATAGAGATGCGACTGCATAGAAACCTTAGACATGTCAAATAATGTTAACAGTTTTTTAGTCCAGTCAAACTAAGCCCAAAAAGGCCAAATAAAAGAAAAAATATTTTGTTTCTCTACGGAAATGTGTAGGGGTTGGTCCCATGATTAACCAAAAAAAAAGTCCATAACCGAAACCCGTGAGCTTTGGCGTCAGGAGCGTTTTTGAGGTGATTTTTTTCGTTTTTTCGCCAATATCTCGAAAACCGTAAATAGTAGGTGAAATAATTTTCAGTACAAAATTAAAGATAATTAAATTTCCTATAATTTTAAGCTAATATGATTTTTTCTTAGGACCAAACGTTTCTGAGCTACGAGGTTGCAAAAAACCGGAGTTTTCTTTTTCGACCTCTAAAGGGCAGAAGACGTCATCTAATCAAAAAAGTGGGTTTAATAAAAGTTGTAGAGAATTTAATTACCGTTTGAAAACAACTTTCAAAAAGCAATTAACGATAAATAGGCAGGGGTGGGGGTAAATTTCAAAACAAATTTCATTCAAAAATTGAAATTTCAATAAAATTTATGAAAACGAAATTAAAGCTTATAAAATTTGCTACAGATTTGATTTACTAAGAATTTTCGTAGGACCAAAGGTTTCTTCAAAAATACATTTTTTACTCCAAAAAAGACCTGTCGCCTCGTAGCTCAGATACGTTTGGTCCTACAAAAATTCTTACTAAGTCATATTTGTAGAAAATTTAATATCCAATAATTTTGTTTTTATACAATTTTTTGAAATTTGAATTTTTTCAATAAAATTTTTTGACTGAATTTTTTTGAGTGTTTTGAAATTTACCCCCACCTCTACCTGTTGGTCGTTAATCATTTTTCGAGAGTTGTTTTCAAAAGGTAATTAAATTGTCTACAACTTTTATTAAGTACATTTTTTTGATTAAATGACGTCATCTGTCCATTGGAGGTCAAAATAGAAACCCCGGTTTTTTTGTCACCTCGTAGCTCAGATACGTTTGGTCCTAAAAAAAATTGTATTAGCTCGACATTGTAGCAAATTCATAAATCTTCAATGTTGTACTAACAATTATTTCGCCTAGGATTTACGGTTTTCGAGATATTGGCGAAAAAACGAAAAAAAAATCACCTTAAAAACTCTCCTGACGCCAAAGCGCACGGGTTTTGGTTATGGACTTTTTTTGGTTAATCATGGGACCAACCCCTACACATTTCCGTTGAGAAACAAAATACCTTTTTTTCCCCACCCCCAGGCTTAATTGACTGGACTATTTGGACGAGGAATCGATTCAAATTGACAGATTTCTAACTCCAAGATGTCCCCAAGTGTATATAAATCCCCAATATGTAGGTATACAAACATGAATCATGATGACCTATATTTTCTTGATCCTCAGACCGCCCTGATCACGAATACATATATAGGTCTCTAAACGACTTTTCCTTTAAAAATCGTGTAAAATTCTTTTTTTTGCACCACCCTCGAACTCAAGGGGTCCCCATTTCAAGCCAAAAATATATTGAAATTCTATAAATGGGTATTTTTTAATCACAAAAACATCAAAAGGCTGTTTTTAGACTACTTCATAAATTATAATCGTCCAAAAAAATGACTAAGAGCGCGTCTATTTCGAGGTTTTCAGAGAGTTTTGATTTCTTTGAAAGCGTGGAAAGGCAAAGAAGGGGCATCATCCGTTCCTTTGTTAGAGAAACTCGTAATTTTTCAACCCCCACTCGCCCCTGGGCACTACAAAAATTTAAAACTGTGAAAACTTTTGTTCTTTTTTTAAAAAAGACATAAAAAGTGGTTTAAGACTTGGAAACAAGGACAATATTTATTCAATATTTTTATTTAATGTGCATATGAGAGGAAAATTGAGTTTGCAAAGTATGATCCCCTAAAACCGAGAGATTTTGACTTGTCCACGTCGATATTTGGTTGGGGGGGGAAGCTCAAGATTTTTTTGTGTGCAAATATCCCCAAAAATTCGTCAAAAACCTCAAAATCAACATTTAATAAGCCTAAGTTTGGTCAAAAAACCTCGAAATCGACATTTTTAATGCCTAATTTTCGTCCAAAAACCTCGACATCAACATTTAGAAAGCCAAATTTTCGTCAAAAACCTCAAAATCAACATTTATAATTGCCTAATTTTCGTGAAAAAACCTCAAAATCAACTTTAAATTGACAATTTTTCGTCAAAAACCTCTAAATCATGGTTGTAAGACCAATTTTTGTCAAAAAAATCTCAAAATCAACGTTTTAAGTGCAATTTCCTTTGTCAAAAACCTCAAAATCAACATTTAAAAAGCCTAATTTTGGTCAAAAAACCTCGAAATCAACATTTTTAAAGCCTAATTTTTGTCCAAAAACCTCGACATCAACATTTAAAAAGCCAAATTTTCGTCAAAAACCTCAAAATCAACATTCCCTACAATCAACAAAGCCTAATTTTAGTAAACCTCGAAATCAACATTTATGATGCCTAATTTTCGTCCAAAAACCTCAAAATCAACTTTAAATTGACAATTTTTTGTCAAAAACCTCAAAATCATGATTATAAGAGAAAATTTTTTTTCATTAAATGTGCATATGAGAGGAAAATTGAGTTTGTAAAGTTTGATCCCCTGAAACCGAGATGGGGGATTTTGACTTGTCCACGTCGATATTTTGGACAATGCCATGCAAATTTCCATAGTCTCAACAATTAACACAATTATGAAAAGCGTAGGAGTTGCCTTTTCCGAGAAATGCCGACGCGTCGGAGGGAAGTGGTGGGCGTGGACGTGGCCCCCCCGGGGGGGGGAGGCGCGGGGGGCTCTGAAATAGAGGAGCAAATTCGCTTACACAAGAAGGGCCCTCTCGCAGTGTCGGCCCCGGTTCAGGGGGTGTGCATAAATTAAATAAATCAACCTTTTAACATTTTACGCCGGTTAAGCGAACCAGACTCGACTCACACATCCCTAATTGAATATCCGACAAAATAATCCGTTTATTTCCCCTTAAAAGGAAGTCCAAAAAAGATGCTTTAAAACTTAAATTGAACATAAATCTTGAACAGGGGCGGACTGGGACCTTAAGGTGTGGGTGGGTTTTTAGTTAAGGGGGCGCAGACAATTTTGACAGAAAATTGGCTCTTAGAAAAATATATTCAGCAAAAACAGAGATTCCCAAACTTTTTCACTTTTTTTAAACAAATTAAAACCTTTGCCCCCCTCGCCCCCTAAAGTTTTGAATGTTAACTTTGAGGTTTTTGAATGAACTTTGGGATTTGAAATGTTGATTTTGAGGTTTTTGACAAAAGAAATTGCACTTAAAACGTTTATTTTGAGATTTTTTGACAAAAAAAAAAAATTGCTCTTATAACCATGATTTGGAGGTTTTTGATCAAAAATTGCCAATTTTATTTAAAGTTGATTTTAAGGTTTTTTAACGAAAATTAGGCGTTAATTATAAATGACGATTTTGAGGTTTTTGACGAAAATTTGGCTTTATAATAATGTTGAATATGAGGTGTTAAGACGAAAATTAGGCATCATAAATGTTGATTTTGAGGTTTTGTGACTAAAATTAGGTTTTACAACTGTTGATTTTGAGGTTTTTGACGAAAATTTGGCTTTTTAAATGTTGATTTTGAGGTTTTTGTACGAAAATTAGGCTTCATAAATGTTGATTTCGAGGGTTTTTTAAACCAAAATTGGGCTTTAAAATGTTGATTTTGAGGTTTTTTGACGAAAATTTGGCTTTATAAATGCTGATTTTGAGGTTTTTTTTACGAAAATTAGGCGTTAATTATAAATGTTGATTTTGAGGTTTTTGACGAAAATTTGGCTCTATAATAATGTTGAATATGAGGTGTTAAGACGAAAATTAGGCATCATAAATGTTGATTTTGAGGTTTTGTGACTAAAATTAGGTTTTACAACTGTTGATTTTGAGGTTTTTGAGGAAAATTTGGCTTTTTAAATGTTGATTTTGGGGTTGTTGTGCGAAAATTAGGCTTCATAAATGTTGATGTCGAGGTTTTTTTTTTAACCAAAATTGGGCTTTACAAATGTTGATTTTGAGTTTTTTCACGAAAATTTTGCTTTATAAATGTTGATTTTGAGGTTTTTTGACGAAAATTAGGCTTTACAAATGTCGATTTTGAGGTTTTTGACGAAAATTTTTTTTGTAAATGTTGATTTTGATGTTTTTTGACGATAATTAGGCTTCACAGACGTTGATTTCGAGGTTTTTACTTTTTTTTTGACGAAAATTAGGCTTTACAAATGTTGATTTTGAAGTTTTTCATGAATTTTTGGGATATTTGCACAAACAAACAAAAAATCTTGAGCTTTCCCTCACCCCCCTGGGGACAGCCTACGCCCACCTTGGGGGGGGGGCCCTCCAGTTTGGGAGCCACTGAGCAAAAATAACGCTTAAAAAAAAATCTGATCCGGGGGGGGGGCGCCTCTATGTATTCTCGGTTCTGTCCACCCGCCCCCTGGGCCAGTCCGCCCCTGATCTTGAATATAAATCGCTGGCCGAAAACAAGTTCATAAAGCACGTTTACGTCCGCCATTGTTTACTGCCCAGATGAGAAATGGTGTTTAAAAAAAATTGTCTAATCCTGTTTGAAAAATCTCGACGGTTTCTCTCAGCTTTCGTAATCGTAAGTTGGCACTTTTCCAAAAGCGATTAAGATGAGGCCGGAAAGTCAACGCCTTTAGTAGCAAACCGCTAAAATTATTATCCTCTCCGAAAAACCATCTGGAAGCAAAGAAATACTTGAAATTGAAAACTTTTCTGAATATTCATGACAAAAAGTAGAAAGGATCTTTTTTTTCATTCGCCAATCATCTATCTGTCGGTTAAAATTGCCGGGTGATTCGGCCGGGGCCTTGGGCTGAATAGATTGTTAATTGACAGAGTCTAATTAGGTCGTCGGGGAACGAATCGGGGGCCCTTGTCAGAACGGTTGTATCGCACGACTCAAAGGTTTCCTTTCTCTTTCTCTTTCCATCTCAACCCTATTTTCCTACCTTCCTTTTTTTTTTTCCATCTCACCCTCTTTCTGGCAAACCTGTTGAAAGTATCCATCCGTTCTCTTTTTCGACTCCCCCATTTCCATTTCAGGTCTTTTATCTTATCAGACATTTTTTCTTTATTCAGAAACGATACCTATTTGTCATTCCGTTGGATAATTATGTGGAAGAGGTTGAAATCATTCTATGGAAATAATGTTTCCTGCAGATAATTTATTCGTCGTTTCGAGCTAAGGAAACAGACGTTTTTCTTGAAAGTTGTTCTATGAAGTTGAAGCGGTGATCTGAAATTTGAGACTGTGGATCATGATTTCCTTTCAGTGATTAGTCAATAGTAGGGTGGCCAGATGAAAGTTTTTATTTTGTATAGGTACACCAAGGTTGTTTAATTTTTGTCAGCAAATACTGAAGGGTTGACAAAACACATGTTTTTTTTTTTTTGTTTTTTTTTATTTTTTTTTAAGAATGATGTACTTGTTTTGCCCTTTTCATATTGTGCAAATTTGGTAAAACTCGGTAGTTTTCCATCGAAATCTCCATTTTTAGAGGGGCGGATTGCTGCCGCTTTCCTAGCCTTAGCCTCCTAAGACCCTACCCTGTATATGGTGAAAAAGATCTTTGGTTTTCTACCAAAATCTCCTTTTTTGGTTTTGGCGAAACACTGCCGCGTTCCTATTCCCTACCTTCTAAGGATCTACCCTTGGCTTTAAATTGACTGATAAAACTAAAAATGAAAGCCCTTCCCCACAGAAAAATAACAAGGAATTATTTAAGTATTTTAACTTCCTCTTTTGCTATTGTTCTTGGGAATCCACCATTCGTGGTAGCATAAAAGCAAAGGGCCCTGCTTGTCAAACGTCTAATTAATAGCTTTTCGGTAATATCTAAGTGATAGGAAAAGTGATAGCTAGCTTGCTTGTGAAAATGGTTTAAAATCTGGCTAAAAAAGGCACAAAAGTAGGCTGAAAAGGATACTGTCAAACAAGGTTCAAAGTAGTATAAATCTAACGTTTTTTCGTCCGAGCGGCCTGTCCCTCTAGGGGTACCTCAGGGATCTATCCTAGGGCCTTTACTATTTTCTATGTTTATCAATGATCTGCCTTCCCACCTAACATTTTCCTCCTACCATCTTTATGCTGATGACACTCAGCTATATGTCCAGTGCAATCCAGAAGATCTTGCGAACGCTGTGACCTGCCTCAATATTGACTTAGCTGCCATTTCTGAATGGTCATCAAGCAACGGTCTACAGCTTAACCCTGTCAAATCTCAAGCCATTATAATCTTTGATAGGCAGGTGGATTCTCCTGCTGATTCTTCCCTTATCCTGAATGGAACAAAAATCGATTTTAGTGAGAAAGTCACTAACTTAGGAGTTGTTTTCAACACAACATTCTCTTGGAAAGACCATATTAACAAAATTAGAAAGAAAGTTTATTTTAGTTTGCATACTCTGTTTCGCTTAAGTTCTTTTATTCCATCAACATTAAAATCTACACTTGTCAAATCCTTACTATTACCTCACTTCACTTACTGCAGCTCCATTTTTGTGAACTCCCTCGACTCGGCCTCTACTCATAGTTTACAAATGGCTTTTAACTCATGTATACGTTATGTCTTTACCCTTCGTTCACGAGATCATATTTCTCCCTATTCTTCCAGCCTTACAGGACTTAGCTTATTCAATTATCTAACACTAAAATTTCTTCTACTAATATTTGACGTGCGTTATTCCCGATGCCCTCACTACTTTCTAAATTTTTATCCACCTCGCGGACATAAAATCCCAATGGTTTTCCATAAAACAAGAGCAATGAGTAGCTATTGAACTCTATTGTAATCATTCCCAGGTATGGTCATTGTGGAAAGATGGCATGAAACACTCAAGACAGCAATCAATTGCCATTTGCTAAACTCATTTGTCGATCCTCACCTTAGAGATTGCTTTCCCATTTGCCATTCATTCCCAAAGCAAAGTTTCGACAGCTGAACCATTGGACCAAGTCTGAGACGCAATCTGCTTGACAAGAAAACAATTGTTCTTCAGTTTTCCCCGGGACAAGAGTAATTTACCACTAGTTTAGAAGCAAGAAATCGAAAAATTGATATAAAAATTAGGGATGGGTATCAAGAGAATAAGAAATCTTGTCAAAAAGGGTCCAAATGTGGCTAAAAAGATCTTTTCTTTTCAAAAAATCTACATACCTACCTAACAATTTGCGTGATGAGTAAAAATCTTTGTATAGAATATTTGAATCTTGTAAAATAACGCATAATGCGTACCATGTGGTCTCCCTAAGTGAACTCCATATCAAACTGAAGAATTTTTATTGAAAAAGCACGTCAAATACAAAAACCGGTACAGGAGCTTATAAAAAAAGGTCTACTGGCGCTTTTTGAGGGATAAGGGATTGGCGCTTTCGTAACGTATGTAGCTTTTCTTCCTCTTTTTAGTAAGGAACCTTTTAATTCAGAAGTCCAAACATGTCAACAAGTTCTAATTATATTAAAATAAAATTTAAAGCGATTAGAATTTCGGATGCTGATTCAATTAGAGTGGTTCTCAGATTTACATAAATAAATGTTTTTAAAAACATCATATTTCCTTGAAAACCGTAGGTAATTTTAAATGTGCTTTTTAAAGATTCAAATTGAGCGAAACAGTGGGAAAGAGAGAGAAATTATTTTTAATTGACATAAAAAAAAGGGACTTTATTCAGAACAAAAAAGGGAAGACAAAAAAATCGACTTGGATGCTTTCCCTTCCCTCGTCAAAATATTCTGAAACAAGGGCGAGTTAACAACCCTTAGCCCTTCACATCAGAAATTATGAATATGTACGAGAGCGCCCCTAAAACCGCTAAACTTGAAAAATATTCAGAGCGCTACTTTCCTTGTGTTTTCTTTATTATTATCCACTTAACCTCATTTAAACTCAAGAACTCTTTGGTTTGTTCCAGAACCCGTCTTCCTCCGCCAGCTCATCTTCTTCTCGGCTGCGGACCGTCAGGGCCAAATCAGGATCTTTAAGCTACATCTCTTCAAAATACGAGGTAAACTTTTTTTTTTACCACAAAAACAAGGGAAAAAACTAATTCATATAAAACTATATTGTGTTTTTCCTCGTGGAGCGAGGGAGGAAGAAATTGTCTCCCGGAACAGAGGCGGAGACGAAGGGAGGGAATTGTTTGTTTTGCACTCAGCCTTCGCTTATGAATGGCGAGGGCTGCGGCGAAGGGAGATTGCGTAACCCTTAAGTTTTCTCCAGTTTATGCCCCGAGACCCGCAGGGAGATCTCACCCCCCGCCCCTCACCCACCTCACCACCCTTCTTACAAAGTAAACATAATCCAGAATAATTTCAGTTGAAATACACGCCCACTTCAAACAGCCTAAACTATTCTCGAGTTGGCCTAACAACCGCTAATATTGTGGAGTCATGAAAAATGAACACCATTTCCAAGTTTTATTTGCTCTTGAAAATTTTGTTTTATTTTTTCTCATATTGCTCTCAAATCAATGAAACCAAGCTGGTTTTTCCCTCCGATTCTTTTATCCCAACGTATTCCATTTTTTGTTCATACTTTTTTTATGATTAAAAAAAATATATGAAGGTTTTTTAAAGCGAGGTGTTATCTCGTTTTCATGGAAAGCTTCCATTTTCCGTGTCACATTACTCGTGAATTGATGTACTTGAACTCTGTTATCATTAGGCCGAGTTTTAACTTCCTGAACAGCACTTTTGGCCCCTTTCACACTCGAAAATAATAATACGATGTTTGAATAGCAATTTTCGGCCACCGGAGGGAACAAAAACACGGATTCCGCCGATATTGGACCTAGTAATAAAAAAGTTTGTAAATTATGTAAAGTCTCTCGCGCCACATTCGGTTTTTTTACATCAATTTAGCGACATTCATTGTTTTATAGATGTGAAATTGTGGGTAATTTAATTTTGATGCAGAAGTGATCTTTTCAGGTAATTTTCACCTTCATTTTGAAATTTCAAATAAAAGAGAAGCCTTTTTCGCTCGATTCTGTCTCTTTTATGACCGGATGATAACAATTTTAGATTTATGTTGTCCCTTTCTCAAGAAATACAAAAGCCTTTATTTTGAGCCATCCACAAGGAACAAACTGACACGGCGACGTTTCAAATCTGCAGGGATCTCAGATCTAAGTGAAGGCTTTTTTCAATTTGCTGAAATCGGGGAAGCACTTTAGGGTACATAGGCGAGAGACGCTCAGAATAAGAGACTTTGGAAACACGAAATGCGACACGTTAGGGTGCATGAAAAGCAAGATCAAATATGGTGAATATTGATGTACACTGATAGGTACCTATTTGGTATTTGGGTGATATTCAGAGGATAAAGATATTATTCAGAATACTCAGTGGGTGGTAGTCTGAATATACAGGATGATATTCAGCTGATCATGATGGTATTCTGAGGGTGGTGATCCAGGTATTTAGAGAGTTGCGATCCTGTTTTTATTGAGAGGTTGGCAATCGGGTAGTCGGAGGATGGCGATTAGTGGAGATCAGTGATCAGAGTATTCGTTGGGTGGTGATTAGTGGATTCAGAGGATGGAGATCAGGCTATTCAGATGGTGTTGATACGGGTATTCGTGGGGCGGTGATCAGGGTATTCGTAGGGTGGTGATTAGGGTATCCAGAGATCAGGAATCAGAGTATTCGTAGGGTGGTGATTAGTGTATTCAGAGGTTGAGGATCAAGGTATTCAGATGGCGGTGATACGGGTATTCGTAGGGCGGTGATTAGGGTCTCCAGAGATCGGTAATCAGAGTATGCGTAGGGTGGTGATTAGGGTATCCAGAGATCAGTAATCAGAGTATTCGTAGGGTGGTGATTAGGGGATTCAGAGGATGGAGATCAGGGTATTCAGATGGTGTTGATACGGGTATTCGTAGGGCGGTGATCAGGGTATTCGTAGGGTGGTGATTAGGGTATCCAGAGATCAGTAATCAGAGTATTCGTTGGGTGGTGATTAGTGGATTCAGAAAGTGGCGATTAGGGTATTTAGATGGTGGTGATAAGGGTGTTCAGAGATCAGTAATCAGAGTATTCGTAGGGTGGTGATTAGTGTATTCAGAGGTTGGGGATCAAGGTATTCAGATGGTGGTGATACGGGTATTCGTAGGGCGGTGATCAGGGTATTCATAGGGTGGTGATTAGGGTATCCAGAGATCAGTTATCAGAGTATTCGTTACCCGGTGATTAGTATATTCAGAGGTTGGGAATCAAGGTATTCAGATGGGGGCGGTAATCAGGGTATTCGTAGGGTGGTGATTAGTGGATTCAGAGGATGGAGATCAGGGTATTATGGTGGTGATTAGGGTAATTCAGAGGTTGGGGATCGAGGTATTCAGATGGTGGTGATAAGGGTATTCGTGGGGCGGTGATCAGCTTATTCGTAGGGTGGTGATTAGGGTATTCAGAGATCAGTTATCAGAGTATTCGTAGGGTGGTGATTAGTGTATTCAGAGGTTGGGGATCAAGGTATTCAGATGGTGGTGATAAGGGTATACGTGGGGCGGTGATCAGCTTATTCGTAGGGTAGTGATTAGGGTGTTCAGAGATCAGTTATCACTTATCAGAGTATTCGTAGGGTGGTGATTAGTGGATTCAGAGGTTTTCTATCAGGATATTCAGATAGTGTGATAATTATATTCAGGGTCAGTAATCGGAGGGTGGCGATCAGGGTATTCAGATGGTGGTGATTAGGGTATTCAGAGATCAGTTATCAGAGTATTTGTAGGGTGGTAATTAGTGTAATCAGAGGGTGGTGATCAGGGTATTCAGAGGTTGGGGATAAGCGTATTCAGATGAAGGTGATAAGGGTATTCGTAGAGCGGTGATCAGGTATTCGTAGGGTGGTGATTAGTGTAATCAGAGGGTGGCGATCAGGGTATTTAGATGGTGGTGATTAGGGTATTCAGAGGTTGGGGATCGAGGTATTCAGATGGTGGTGATAAGGGTATTCGTGGGGCGGTGATCAGCTTATTCGTAGGGTGGTGATTAGGGTATTCAGAGATCAGTTATCAGAGTATTCGTAGGGTGGTGATTAGTGTATTCAGAGGTTGGGGATCAAGGTATTCAGATGGTGGTGATAAGGGTATACGTGGGGCGGTGATCAGCTTATTCGTAGGGTGGTGATTAGGGTGTTCAGAGATCAGTTATCACTTATCAGAGTATTCGTAGGGTGGTGATTAGTGGATTCAGAGGTTTTCTATCAGGATATTCAGATAGTGTGATAATTATATTCAGGGTCAGTAATCGGAGGGTGGCGATCAGGGTATTCAGATGGTGGTGATTAGGGTATTCAGATATCAGTTATCAGAGTATTTGTAGGGTGCTAATTAGTGTAATCAGAGGGTGGTGATCAGGGTATTTAGATGGTGGTGATATGGGTATCGTAGGGCGATGATTAGTGAATTCAGAGGTTGGAAATCAGGGTATTCAGATGATGGTGATAAGGGTATTCGTAGAGCAATGATCAGGTATTCGTATGGTGGTGATTAGGGTATTCAGAGATCAGTTATAACTTATCAGAGTATTCGCAGGGTGGTGATTAGTGGATTCAGAGGTTGGCTATCATTATATTAAGATAGTGTGACAAGGATATTCAGAGGTCAGTGATCAGGGTGTTCGTAGGGAAGTACCGAACGGTTGTTGATATCTACATTTCTAGCTCTAAGTGTATTGTAGATGGGTTTTTACTTTTTAATTTAGTTTAGGGGTTGATTCTATATTTTTATATATAAAAATATTCATGTTGTTAAGACAGGTAAAATAAACGGCTTTGTATTTAGTAAGGGGATAAACTCATTAATTAAGAACACACTAAGCGCGCCTAACTTTGTTCTTGTTAACTCAACAGAAAGCCGGTTATACTTAAGTTATCACGGGACGAGTTTTGCGGGGTTGAATCTTCTTTTTCTTTTTTTTTTATATTCCTGTCCTCGGAGTATAAAAAAGAAGAAGGGGGGAAAACTCGGAACAACTTCTTTGTAACGTCGGGATCAGGAAGGGAAAGTAGTAAAAAAGAGTAGAAGCCTGATTTGATGCAGAGTTTGAGGGAGTTGGAATATAAACCGAGATGTCACGACACCTGCGGATCAAACGGGAATCTAGGCCGAACCTCGTATCTCTCATAGGAATATAAAATTTCTCACAGATCCAATATTTTATGAAATCAGAATATCTTGAATCTTGCAGGGCGAAAACAAAACCCCCGAAATTCACCATAATGAAGACAATTTTCTGCCAAAATCCCAAAACTTTTAGTTGTCAAAACACATCTTTATGTTCATAGAATTCCAAAATGACAAAATCATTCAATTATTCGCCAAAAACCTCGAAATTATAAGGCTATTTTTCGTCAAAAATTCAACATTTAAAAAGCCAAAAATTGGTTAAAAACCCAAAATTGAGGTTTTAAGAGACAATTTTTCGTCATAAACTTCAAAATCAACGTTTTAAAAGCCATTTTTCGTCAAAATCGACACTTTAAGGCTATTTTTCGTCAAAAATTTAACAATTTATAAAGCCAAATATTGGTCAAAAATATAAAATCAACGTTTTATGAGCCATTCTTCGTCACAAACCTAAAAATCATCGTCTCAAGAGCCATTCTTCGTCAAAAATCTAAGAATCAAGGATTTGAGAGTCACGTTTTCATCAAAAACCACAAAATCAACATTTATAAAGTCAAATTTTTGATTTAAAAAAAACACTTAATCGGTCAAAAACATAAAAAAACAACATTTAAGAGCAAATTTTTCTTCTAAAACCTCAAAACCAACATTTTAAAAGCCAAATTTTCTTCAAAAACCTTAAAGTTAAGACTCAAAACCTATTTTCTAGAGCTTAGAAATAAAAAAAATTATAATAAAAAAATCGGGGTTTGAGATATCCGTGTAATATCAAATAACGTGTATGGTTGGATTTTCGTTTTTACGAAAATGGAGAACTGGCCGAATAATCGAGTCCACTCGAAAGCGATTTGAAACTTTGGAAATTAGAAACTTGCTCCGGAACGGGAAGCTTCCCCTGTCTCAAGTACTATTCAACAGATTGTTGGGCGAATAATTTGAAACTGTTACGAACCGCCCGATTTTCCTCTTCTCGCCCCCTCGTTCCTAATTAATTTCGATAATGAACTTTATTCCGGCCTTTTCTTAAATCGCAAATGATCGACTTGTCGAATTTTCGGGCTTGTTTTTCGCACTTCGTGAGCGTTAATGGAGTTTGAAAGTGAACTAGGAAAAGGGGGAGGAAGTGCTAAAGACGTGATTGCGAGATATTCCGCCCACTTAGAAATTGATGAGCGCCTAGGCTCGAATCCATCAATCGACACCCTTACCTTCATCCAAAATTATTCTGATTTTTTCAGCGGATTTCTGTAGAAAAGAGGTTATTGAGGTGTCGTCACAGATTAGAGGCGTGATCAGGACGCTCTAAGGATTCTTTTTTACATAAAACAACCAAGAACTTTTTTGTCAAGTCGACACCGTTTTAAAAGTTTTCCTGTTTACATGCTGAATCCACAACGAGAGAAGGATTTCTTGTTATTTGAACACTCGAGGCGCAATTAGCCAGATTGAAAACGAGACGATTTTCATTTGAGGAGGAAAACATGGGAGATGTTTTTCGGACTACCTGAAAAGTATAAATTGAAAAGGAAAAGACGAACGGAGGATTGTTAAAACGAAACTACTCATATAGCGATGACCTCGAAAACTTCATAGCTTTTATTATTTATCGCTCCCTTTCCTTCCACTTTTCATGGGAGTCGCCAAAAAGTAGGTCACTTATCTCAATCCAACCTTGAAATCTTTTTATCAATTTCCAGCGAGATAGCATTTCCTTTCCGGATCCGTCAGACAGGGGCGGACTGGCCCCGGGGAGGGTGGGGGTGGACAGAACCCCTCCGGTCAGTTTTTTTGCTCAGTGGCTCCTAAACTGGGGGGCGTAAGCTGTCCCCAGGGGGGTGTGGGGGTGTGGGAAAGCTCAAGTTTTGTGTGTGTGTGTGTGTGCAAATATCCACAAAAATTCGTCAAAAACGTCAAAATCAACATTTTTAAAGATTAATTTTCGTCCAAAAACCTCGAAATCAACATATAAAAAGCCAAATTTTTGTCAAAAACCTGAAAATCAACATTTTTAAAGTTTAATTTTGATGAAAAAACCTCGAAATCAACATTTATGATGCCTAATTTTAGTCCAAAAACCTCAAAATCAACATTTTAAAACCTAAATTTTCTTCAAAAAAAAAGAAAAAAAAAACCCTGAAAATCAACATTAAAGATGCCTAATTTTCGTCCAAAAACCTCAAAATCAACATTCCTAAAGCCAAATTTTCGTCCAAAACCCGTTTTAAGTGCAATTTCTTTTGTCAAAATCAACATTTAAAAAGCCGTATTTTGGTCAAAAAACCTAGAAATCAACATTTTTAAAGCCTAATTTAAGTCCAAAAACCTCAAAATCAACATTTAAAAAGCCTAATTTTCGTCAAAAACCTTAAAATCAACATTTTTAAAACTTAACTTTGGTGAAAAAACCTCTAAATCAACATTTATGGAGCCTAATTTTCGTCCAAAAACCTCAAAATCAACACTTTTAGAGCCTAATTTTGGTAAAAAAAACCTCGAAATCAACATTTATGATGCCTAATTTTCTTCAAAAAAAACCTCAAAATCCACTTTTTGACAATTTTTTGTCAAAAAATCTCAAAATCAACGTTCTAAGTGCAATTGCTTTTGTCAAAAACCTCAAAATGAACATTTAAAAAAATAAATTTCATCCAATAACCTCAAAGTTAACATTCAAAACTTTGAATTTAATTTGTTTAAAATGGGGGCTCACTGTGAAAGAGTTTGGGAACCTCTGTTTTTCCTGAAAAATTTTTTCTAAAAGCCAATTTTCTGTTAAAATCCCCCCATCCACGCCCCCCTTAACTGAAAACCCACCCACACCCTAAGGTCCCAGTCCGCCCCTGCCGTCAGAGGCTGACAGATGTCGAAAATATTATTTGAGTTTCACCGAGGTCAAGCTCAAATCGCTGACCCAGTCAAAGCTTGGAATCGTCCCAAAAATTCCTTTTTCAAAAAAACATCCACCGCATTTAAATTAATATGTCTAATTTTAGAAAGGAGATTTTAATCAATTCGTGTTTTATGGAGGCGAAAAGGCCTCTATTAATTTCATTTTAACAAGGAAAATGCTCTCTGATAGGATAAGCGGCTACTAACATGGAAATAAACAAGACCGTCACGCCGTTAAATTTAATTTAGTTAAAAGGAAGTAATTACACTGAGCTCCTATACCGGAAAAGATCCTTTTACAGATTCTTAATTAATTCCCAGAACAGTGAATTTGGGCTCGGAGGATCTAAAGGGACGTATCATCTATGCTTTGCCTAAATCGATAAACATGATGGAACGCAGGGCTGTTTGAGAGATGAAGGGAACCAACCGTGTGGTGGGTCTTGGAAATCTAAATCTTGAGTTCAAATAAAGTCCATAATCGTTCACATAACTTTCTTTGCTATATTCCTTACGCAACACACTGGCATTACAATAGTCCAAAGAGATAATGTTGCCACATTTTGAGCTATTTTTGACGGGAAAAGATCCTTTTTAGCCAGATTTTAAACCTTTTTTATTTTATTTTTTATTTATTTATTTTTTTTTTTTTCGAGAAGAAGAGAGATTTTGTATATTTTTCGAAAACAAAGACCCTTTCTACTCAGATTATGACATTTTCATTCTAATTGTGACCTATTTGGACAATATAAGACACTTTTCAGACTGATTTTTGGTTTTTACCATTTTTAAGATAAGATTTTTTATTTTTTATTTTATTTTTTGAACTCTAAAATTCAATAGAAAAATATAATTTTTTTGAGCAGGTGCATCCCCAAAGGAAGGAATTAAAGGTTTTTGACCCATTTATCTATTGAAAAGGGTCCAGACATTTCTTTGACCGATAATCCAGAGTTATGTTATTAAAGTTTCCTCAAAAACTTGTGCCTTTCTCTTTTTTTCAAAATTCCATACGAAAAAAATTTAAATAATTTATAATAATTAAATGATGTTAAATATTGAAATCTGGAGGAAGACGCAAACTGTTGAATTAAATTTTTTCCCATACCAAATCCAAAGAAGATCTCTTTTCTAAAAAAAAAAAAAAAAAAAAAATTCTACAAAAACTTTAAATAGAATTTTATATTCGAAAGTCAAAAAGTGTTGCCAACATATTATTTTCTGCCCTTGTTAGGCAGAACGACCATTTTAACTACATTTTGTTTCTTTACGACTAAAAAAGGCCCCTTATAGCTTGATTTTTGATACTTTTTGGACCCTTGGGGCCATTTTTTTTGCGTCTATTATGGCTTTTAGCTGTCCTTTTGACTACATTTTGCTTGTTTTTGACTAAAAAGCCATTTTTAGATTGATTTTTTTTTAAATCCTTTTTGAACATAAGGGCCCTTTTCACCACGATTTTTGGACGTTAGGGGCTCTTCTGACTACATTTCGTTAGTTTAATACAAAAAAGGCCCTTTTACTTAAGAGGCTCTTTTTTTTACCATTTTAAGTACCCTGGGAATGGGGGATTTTGAGAATTTCCCGGGCCGGTAAATTTCACCTATCCGACCCTGAATAGTTTGTTCCTCTGAAAATCGGATGCCCCATTACGCCAACTTTAACTTGAAAAATGAAATAAAAGGAGACATTTCCAGTTTGCACACCAAAAAATCTTATAATGTTAATTTTGGGGTTTTCGACAAAACACTCTTAGAATGTCGATTATGAGGAATTTGACAAAAAATTGGTTCTGAAAATTTTTATTTAGAGGTTTTCCAAGAAAAACTGTCTCTATGTACAATATAATGAATGATGGAGGCTTTTAAAAATGTTCGAGGAGGCCCTAGAAGAAATTAGGAAAGAGAATCCTCTGGCTTGGACGAAGGTGTTTCCGTCGCCTAAATCGAGCCGCTCATAGGGAGGGACTCGACAATTGTTTAATTTTTATTTTTTTGTGGCCCTTATAAGGGCCTTTGAAATATAAAATCAGAAAAAGAAAACCCTTTCCCTCGTCTGTTTCACCGGGGAGAACCCCGAGGTCTTTATTTTTATTTGTGGCCCTTAGAAGGACCTTTGAAAAAAATTATGCAAGAGAAACATCTGGCCTAAATCGAGCGGCTCGAGTTCGACAATTGTTTAATTTTTATTTTTTTTGGCCCTGATAAGGGCCTTTGAAATATAAAATCAGGAAAGGAAAACCCTTTCCCTCGTCTGTTTCACCGGGGAGAGCCCCGAGGTCTTGTTTTTTTTGGCCCTTATAAGGGCCTTTGAAAATAAAATCAGGAAAGGAAAACCTTTTCCCTCGTCAGCTTCACCGGGGAAATTCCCGAGGTCTTTTTTTTGTGGCCCTTAAAAGGACCTTTGAAACGTGAAGGTAGTACCTTCCAAACTTATGGGCTCGTAATATATTTCTTTTTCTTCGGCCCTCTTCACCTTCCCACTTTTGCTCTCACGTTTCGCCAGGAAAGAGAAACAGCTTGGCTGTTTCTTTTCCTCGCGAGACGCGGCCGACTGGGAAGAGTTTCTCATAAATTCCTCTTTTTTGGATGAATCCATTCTACAGTGGTTTTTATGAGAGACTGACGAGTGATTTCTTGGGTGACCAGGTATCCGGAGGGGTAGGAGCCTTTCTCTTTTTTCCGCCCTTCTCTTTTTCCACCAATCAAAACCCTGAAAAGCATGGTACTCGAAGGGTAGGCCGCTCATGACATAAACCCCCTTCTCTTTTTTCCATCACAACCCACTACTGAATTTTCAATAAAACGTGGAATTTAGGATTTTTGACAAAAATATTGCTTTTATAATCATGTTTTTGAGGTTTTGACAAAAATTGTCAATTTAAAGTTGATTTCAAAATTTTTTGACCAAAATTAGACTTTAAAAATGTTGACTTTGAGGTTTTTGGGAAGAACATTAGGCATCATAAATGTTGATTTCGAGGTTTTTTAACCAAAATTAGTCTTTAAAAAATGTTGATTTTGAGGTTTTTGGACGAA
Source organism: Orius laevigatus (assembly GCA_018703685.1). NCBI lineage: Eukaryota > Metazoa > Arthropoda > Insecta > Hemiptera > Anthocoridae > Orius > Orius laevigatus. The sequence continues at coordinate 38,701 of JAGWEN010001059.1, forward strand.
AATTTTAAATGTTGATGTCGAGGTTTTTAGACAAAAAAACTTATCCGACCCTGAATAGTTGGTTCCTCTGAAAATCGGATGCCCCTCAAGTTAAAGTTGGCTCTTAAAACGTTCATTTTGAGGTTTATGACTAAAAATTGTCTCTTAAACCATTGCTTTTGAGGTTTTTAAAGAAAAATAGCCATTAAATGTTCGTTTTGAGGGTTTTTACGAAAATATAGCTTTTGAAATTTTTTCACTTTCTCAAAGAGAAGTTATTTTTTTCGTCGAGGCTCGTTCGTTTTAAAAATGTTGAAATTTGAGTATTTTGACGAAGAATTAGCTCTACAAACCCTGATTTCGAGGTATTTGAAGAAAGATTTTGGACTAAAAACGATTATTTTGAGGTTTATCACGAACATTTGGCTTTTTCTATAACCCCGAGGACTTTATTTTTATTTTAGGCCTTTAAAAGAACCTTTTAGGGAAGAGAATCCTCTGGCTTGGACGAAGGTGTTTCCGTCGCCAAAATCGAGCTGCTCATGGGGACTCGACAATTGTTTAATTTTTATTTTTTTGTGGCCCTTATAAGGGCCTTTGAAATATAAAATCAGGAAAGGAAAACCCTTTCCCTCGTCTGTTTCACCGAGGAGAGCCCCGAGGTCTTGTTTTTTTTTGGCCCTTATAAGGGCCTTTGAAAATAAAATCAGGAAAGGAAAACCTTTTCCCTCGTCAGCTTCACCGGGGAAATTCCCGAGGTCTTTTTTTTGTGTCCCTTAAAAGGACCTTTGAAACGTGAAGGTAGTACCTTCCAAACTTATGGGCTCGTAATATATTTCTTTTTCTTCGGCCCTCTTCACCTTCCCACTTTTGCTCTCACGTTTCGCCAGGAAAGAGAAACAGCTTGCCTGTTTCTTTTCCTCGCGAGACGCGGCCGACTGGGAAGAGTTTCTCATAAATTCCTCTTTTTTGGATGAATCCATTCTACAGTGGTTTTTATGAGAGACTGACGAGTGATTTCTTCGGTGGCCAGGTATCCGGAGGGGTAGGAGCCTTTCCGCCCTTCTCTTTTTCCACCAATCAAAACGCTGAAAAGCAGGTACTCCGAAGGGTAGGCGCTCATGACATAAGCCCCCTTCTCTTTTTTCCATCCCGAACCCCGCTACTGAATTTTCGAAAATATGAATTGAATGAATGAATGAATGAAAAAGTACTTTTATTTGAAGTTATACAGAAAATTATAAATAGGTATCCATCAAAAAGTACAGTTTACAGCATGGTCAGAATGACCGTCAGCTGGGGAGGTCGGTTTATCCTTGACCGTTTTGACTTGTAGTACATAATAATAAAATATTAAAATAAAAAATAACAGAAACTTTTGGTTAAATCATAAAAATTACTTAAATTACTTAAATTAGAAAATTTACATGAATCTCTTTAAGGTTTATTTAGAAAATACACACTAGAGATAAAAAATAAAAAGCTTAGATTTTAGTGAATGAAAAATGAAAATGAAAAAATAGTGATACACAAGAAAAATACCCAAAAATTGATTGCTTACTAAAATATTTTCTGAAACCCACTTAGGTATGAACCAGTAAGTCCTAAAAGTGCCTTTCAAGATTGTGTGAAAAGATTAAAATTTGAAATTTTGAATTAACAGAGAATTTTATAAAATTAAAATTGATAGACGCAGTCTGTCACAGGAAATAAACGATAACCAATAGGTAAACGGTGAAAAAGAGAAGAAGTAGACGAGTGAGCTGAGAACGAGCCGGGCGAGATGATGATGAGGTAGACGAGCGAGATGAAAACGAGTCAGACGAGATGAAAAACGGGTGAGCCAACAGGAAAACGATGATCATGATCAAGAAAGTCGAATCATTTGGGCAAGCCTTCTGGGTATGCTCTGCCCTAACAGCTCAGACAGTTTTTCTTTTGCATCAACGCTTTCGTGCTGAAGTCCTTTCTCCTGGTCCCATGAGAAGATTTTGCCATTTATGACAAGTTTATCATAATGTACGAACGATTTTATTTCCGAGTTAGTTTTCAACACCTCACGACGTATTTGAAGAAGCTTGACTCTGCTGTTGCGCTTACTGCGAGGTAGATCGTGAAATAGGACGTAATTTGTGCCTTTAAGTTTGTAAGCGTGACGAAAAACTAAAGATTTTAGGAAATATGACTTGAAACATACGAGTAGCGTTTTAGTATCGGCTCCTTTTCCCACTTTAGAAACGTCGATAATGTCTTCTGGAACAACTGATAACGACAGTACACCAGCGCAAAAACGAATAAAAAGCTCTTTGAGATCGTCCACGTAGTTTAATTTCAAACCCCTAACTAGCAAATTGTTTTTCCGAGAACGAATATCTAAGTCGCAAGTCTTATTTGCTAGTTGGTTCGATGTATACTTTAAACGATGTACCTCTTCTTGTAACTTCAAGTTGTCTTCTTTTAACTTCGAATTGTCCTCTCTTAATGACTTCAATTCTATTAATATAGATTCCATATCATTCCGTGTCATCAAAAAATTCATTTTCTTGTCCAGATTGTCAACCATTTTCACAACTTCACTTAAAGGAAACGCCTGCTGTCTCTTCTGATTTCCCATTTTCGGATGTTATCAACAATAATATTATTGAGCTATGATAAGGATATCACCTTCCTGTATCTGCTTGTAAACAAATAACACCTTACGAGCGAAAACTGAGCGGTGCGACGACGGAAGGGGAAAATACGTAAACAGCATGCGCGACAAGGACACGTTGATGCAATTTTCGGTGAACGGCAAATTTCTTTGAAAATAAGGAGTAAACTTAGATCACTTTTTACACGAAAATTGTTCGATGGATTCAAATAAAAACTTGACCAACACGGAGAGAACACTTTACTTTACATAATTCACAAAAAATTTCTTTAAAAATGACACTTTTCCCACATTTTAAAAACGAAAAACACGGAGCCGATGCTGCACTGCGTCACGGCCCAGGTCGACTCCCGCGTCGAGAAACATCTGGCCTAAATCGCAGTGCCGGCTCGCGCGGTGGGTTCTGACAACTTTAGCTTTAATTTTTATGGCCCTGATAAGGGCCTTTGAAATATAAAATCAGGAAAGAAAACCCGTTTGCTCCCTCGTCTGTTTCACGCGCGGAGAGCCCCGAGGTCTTGTTTTTTTTGTGCGCCCTTAAAATGACGCTTTGAAACGTGAAGGTAGCTACCTTCCAACTTATGGGCTCGTAATATATTTCTTTATTCTGCGGCCTTCTTCACTTCCACTTTGGCTCTCAGCGTTTCGGCAGGAAAGACGAAACTAGCTTGTGCTGCTTTCTTTTCCTCGCGAGACGCGGCCGGGCCGACTGGGCAAGAGTTTCTCATGAATTCCTACCTTTTTTGGATGAATCGGCCTTCTAGCAGTGGTTTTTATGAGAGACGGACGAGTGATTTCTTCGGTGTTGGACAGGTATGCCCGGAGGGGTAAGGAGCCTTTCCTTATCTTTTGCCGGCACCATCAACATGCGCTGAAAAGCAGGTACTCACGAGAGGGTAGGCGCGCTCATGACATAAACCCCCTTCTCAT